>JARFXV010001316.1:0-123561 GCA_031761425.1 Cosmopolites sordidus | reverse complement strand
GAAACAAATGATCGCCTGCTTTTTTTGGGATTAATGGGCATGTGGCTATAGTGTCACTAGAGAATCGTAAAACCTCTAATTCTGAATGATACACAACCATTTGTTCACCAGAAGTCTTTGAAGCAGTAAGAAAAAACAACCAGCCACGCAGGATTATTGATCGCAACGCGAGATTTCAAACATAGGACGGAACAACTCAGCTGTACATTATCCGCCGTACAGTCCTGATTTGGCACCTAATATTTTTGTGCCCATCCGTGCAGAATAAACAGCGTGGTCAAGGATTTTAGAAGCCAGAAGAAGCGATAGATGCGTTTAAAATGTATGTTTTGGGTACATTAATACAGTTTAGATACATAAATAGAGAACCTTATTTGAAGGAGACTTTGAAACTTGTTTTGAGATTACATTTCCATTAAATTAAGAGGTAACCCCACCTTGAAATTTTCAAAAAACACTTTTAAGAATATTTTGAACTTTGAATCATTTCAAAATTTCAATTATATCAGAAGTTGTAGTCATCAGAAGGAAACGCGTCAGAGAGTAAACCTGAAACTCAGATATGATGAGATGCCCAAAAAATTATTAAAGCGGTATACGAAAGATTAGCGCTCTTTAGAAGGATATACTCGGAATAATAATGAAAGTTTAAATTCTGTCATTTGGTCAATGGCTCCTAAAGTGCATTATAGTGGCGCAAAAATTGTTCAAATTGCATCTCATGTAGCAATTCGTATATTTAATGATGAATCAACTAGTGTATGATGCAATTATTGAACTTTACAATCTACTACTATAGAGGCCAGGAAATTAAAAAGAGCTGCCCAAAAGGACTCAGAAGACTTTTCTTTTGCGTTTTTCTCGAAACGACTTTTCTCAAACTGGTGGACACGATATCTCAAGATCTACTCATCCGATCTTGTTCAAATGTATAATCCATTTTCTTTATAATATTATACTTTATTCAAACAGCTGCCATTTCTATAAACAATTTCTTATTCTTATCCCCTACATATCCTTATGTTGTTACCTTTCTCATTAATGGAATTATAAAACTAGTGTGTACATGTGGAATATATTTTTTTATACACTTAATAGCTGTTTTACAAAAAAAAAACATTTTTACGCCTATTTTTCCGGTGATGTAACCCCTTAAAAATATATAACCACTTTCGTTACATTATTTATACATGTAGTATCTGTAAACAACATATTTTATCCAAATTAAACTTACATATGCAACTGTAATATACATTTTTTCTTATGCTTCTCTTAAAAAAGCAGGAGCATCCGTCGCAACAATAAACTCCATAGTGTTTTCCGTAGGATCGATCTCCACAAACTCTGCAAGGAACAGGAGCAGGTAAATTTCTTCCTACAACGCATAAGGATAAAGCTCTTTTTAGATTTACTTTTACTTAATATATTCCTTTTGTCAGAGTTTTTGTTTCTCCTTTTGTATAAGGATATTCTTATAAGGATATTATATATGTATAAGTTTCTTAAAATATTAACAATAGTTTTGATTGATTGCGCGGTTGGCTCTTGGTGAAACATAGTAACAATGATAATAATTAAAACACTTGGTATTTGTTTCACAATATATTCAAGATATTCTCTAACATGTTTCGGCCTCGCGACCATTCTCAAAGAGAGTTATGTATAAACTAAACTAAAGTTTCAAAGTGCTGTCTAATGGAAGTCGGTTTTTTCATCTCGTTAAATTTATTACACTATCAATAATTGGAGTATTTCCGAAGTCTAGCTGGGTGTTTGTTAGGTTTTTGCCGTCGTATATGGCTTTTTTATCAAAAATATTGCAAGGAATAATGGATATCAGCCAAGCATTCTGAAAAAAAGCAAGATTTTTCTGAAAAAATCAGTTATTATTTCACTACTACCTGCATTAAGTTAAAAAAATATTAACCTAATGTTTGCCTTCCTTCACACTTTACCCAAGCTTAGGATTGGTCCAAATTCTTCGTGCCATATTAATTTGGAGCGTGTTTAAAGGCCAACGGGCCAACAACGAAGATAATAATAATAACAACAGTCAAATAAAATTAACAGCACAACAGTCTAATAATTAACAGAATCTGAACTTTAACGCCTTTCTAAATGTTCAAAATGCCTTCCATCCTTAGAAATGCAAAGATTTATTTTTCGACGAGTAATAAAAACGGCAGCTTCAATTTCCGCTCTTGAAATGCTGGTTATTGAAATTTGAATTCTTTCAATCATGTTTTCTCGTGTGGTAGAACGAGTTTGATAAACAAGGTCTTTTAGTCTTCCCCACAAGTAAAAATCGAGGACTGTCAAATCCGGTGAGCGCGCCGGCCACGAAAATAAACTATATTACGGTAAAAATTAAAACGAACTGATTTTTTTCAGAAAAATCGAAATATCTCTTGACATGTCAGAGATATCGATTTCGGGTTTTCACTGGACGATTCCTCTTTAAATTACCTTTCTTGCCATGTAGTAGAAGCTGTACCATTCCATTTGAAAAAACTGAACAAAACTTCAAAAAAACTATTGTTGAATGTAACGCCACCTCGCGGTTTCATTTATAAACTAAATAATTTATCTCCCAGATTATCTGATTATCCCAGCAATTGCCTTTTAAATGAATCCAAATTGAGGAAAATCGGTTTAGGCAAACGGACATTAGACGACTTTTTATCTAAATAGGTAAAACTCTCCCCCCACTTCTTTATTCGCGAAGTTACGACAAAATGTCATAAAACAAAGTTGTAGGAGACAGTTTGCTAATTATAACTGAGAATTTTTCTTACTCGGTTAACACTTGAAAATACACAAAAAGCAATTTTTTTTAAATGTTTAACTCGTCACGCCCTCTTGCGGTCGTTTTAGAAGCTTAAAAATATTTTTGGTGAATTTCTCATGATCATTTTTAGTACAATTTTTTTTCCCCAAAGCTGTGGGATAAATACTTTTCAAGATACGGCCGCGATCCATCCTTAATGGGACACCTGGTACAATTGACGAGGATTTAATCTTACTGGCAGACATAAAGAGATAATATAAACTGTTTCTCATTATAAGGCACCATCAGTTATCATCAAAAAAAATCCTCAGAAATAATTCAATGCAAAGAAGAATAGATGAAATGGCTAAAGACCTTGAAATATCATTATGCGATTACTTAGAAACGTTTTAGATCCTTTGATAAATAGCGATAAATCAGAATCCTCAAATTTAGAAGAGGAATTCGTAGAACTAACAACTAATCAAGAACTAGAAGTAAAATTCAGACATGGATACCAAGAGTTTTTCTGGCTTCAAAAAACAATACCAACTCTTTACCCTGGATTGTGGGCAATAGTACAGAAATGTTTTATTGTATTTGACTGAGCGTGGATTCAGTGTCGCAGAATCATTAAATTAGCTTACAAACTGTTAAAACTAACGTTAACTGATGTTAACGAAATTGAATTATATTATACGATATTTACAAATTGTTAAAATTCCACCAGCGTTAACCATCTCATAACTTTTTTTTATTTCTTGTTGATTTTTTATTTATTTTTCAGTTTTTAAGAATAAAATCTTACAAAATAATCTTAAAATATTAAAAAATTAAAATCTTAAAAAATAAAGAATTATTTATTATTCTTTACTAGATCTGATGGTGTTTTAAAATAATGTATACCTTGTGATTCCTAATAGATTGATAGACAAATAAAATAGTTATAGACAATGTGCAAGAATATTTTAACATTTGGTTGTTATGGAATCTTTTTTTCTGGTGAAGGAGACGGTAGTTCAGAAATGGTTGGGAACCTCTGATTTAAGCGATGTTCCACGTTCTGGACGACGGGCCCTCTGTCCATATTAACATGAACACTTGTGGTTTCTAAGCAAAATCCAAGTTATACTTATTTCTAAAGCATTTTTAGGTAAACCATAGATTAACATTTATCTTAAACATAATTCCAACATTTTTTTATATTGGCCACACTGACTACGAACACCGCCATTTTTTGAGTATTCGGGAAGCATTCTTTGCTTTAATATTGTACTATAACGTATTTTGTTATTTATTTATTATTCACGTATGGGCCTTGGTGGACCACGCGAAGTACAATTAGAGGCGTTTGTTGTTGTTAGCCTTCCTTTGAGCCCATACTAATTTCATTCTTTCGCTATGAGCTTTTTTCCTTTCGTCAGACCAAGTTGTTCTAGTCTTCCTACATTTTTCTCTCTGGCCAACCTTCCAAACGTTAACCTTGTGTCTGAAACAGCCTCTATCCTGAATTTCACTTTGTGTAATATTTGCTGATCTTAGGTCCTCTTTAATTGCAGCAATCCATTTAATTATTTAATTATTATTTAATTAATTTTTTGTTGTAAATATTTTGTGTAAGTCTCAATGCCGTTTCCATTTTTTGACATCTACCCTTATTGGCCGCTTTTTCCAACCCATTTTCCATGATTATTTCACCCACATATTTGAATTGAGAGACTCGTCTGATGTTACCATATTTCGTTTTTAGAAATGGTGTTCTTAGTCTGTTGCAGGTCATGTATTCTGTCTTTTCAAAGGAAATTTGGAGTCCTACCTTTTCTGCTGTTTCTTTTAGGATTTCAATCTGTTTCTGTGCCGTTAATACATCTTGAGCTAATATTGCTAGATCATCAGCAAATGCCAGACAATCAATTTTGATGTTGGTTCTCCCCAGTTTAATGGGCTGGTCAATATTCAGTGCCGACCTTTTCCACGCCACTCCTGTATTACTTTTTCTAGAACACAGTTAAATAAGAGTGACGAGAGTCCATCCCCTTATCTCACACCAGTTTTAATTTCGAAGGGCTCTGAGATGTCACCCATGAATTTAACTTTTGACCTCGTGTTAGTTAACGTTGCTTTAATAAATGCCAGCGTTTTCAGATCTAGTCCTTGTTCTTTCAAGATTCGGAATAAAGTTTCGCGGTCAGTAGAATCATATGCTTTTTTGAAATCCACAAATGTACAGACGAGATTTTTATTGTACAGTTTTTGATGTCTTAGAATCAACTTTAGATTCAGGATCTGTTCAGGGCAGAATCTGCCCGGTCGAAAACCTGCTTGATATTCACCAATGTTCGGTTCTAACTGTCCCTGTGCTCTGTCTAGTAGACATTGAGATAGAATCTTGTAACAAACTGGGAGAAGAGATATTCCTCTATAGTTGTTTACATCCGTTCTATCTCCTTTCTTATGTAGTGGATGGATTAGAACATCTTTCCAGTCTTCCGGAATCCGTTCGGTTCGCCAAACTTCTTGTAGAATTTTGGTTATTTCCTTGATTGTACCTGGACCAGCGGATTTCAAAAGTTCAGCAGTGATTCCATCTTCACCAGAAGCTTTGTTATTTTTAAGCCGCTTGATTTGCCTAATTATTTCCTCTTCATTCGGTGGTAATGAATCTGGGTGTTTGTTTAGGGTTTAGTGTTGGTAATTTGTTTAAGGGCTCAGAACAGTTTAGTACTTTTTCAAAATATTTCGCAAGTTCCTTGCAATTGTCTTGGTTATTTAGAGCTAATTGTCCGTTTTCCTTTTGAAAGCATAGGCTCTGCGGTTGATAGCCTGTTAATTTAGTTTTAAATGTTTTGTAAAAGTTTCGGCTGTTATTTTTTTGGAAATCTTTTTCTATTTCATTAATTTGATTGTTTTCATATTTTCTTTTAGTTTATCTAATTAGCTTCGATGTTTCTTTTCTTACTTCCAAAAAGATGTTATGGTTTATTGCTATTTTTTGACTGTTTCAATCTTTGAATGCTTTACTTCGGCTTAATACTGCTTGCTCGCAAACTTCATCCCACCACGGATGTTTTCTACGTTTTTGTAAAGGGACCAACTTTAAGGCTGTTTTAATGATTTTTTGTTTTAATTCTTGCCAGTTCTGCGCAGGTTGTTTATCAAGTTCTTCTGTTAGGGCTGGTTTTATTTTCGTTGGGTCAAACTTTGGTATTAGCAGCCCCTTTTGAATAAGTTTTCGAGGTGTTTCGAGGTGATCTGTGTCTATATTTGCTCCTTTCCTGACTTGAACATTTAAAATCTCTTTATAATTGGGGTACGAAATGGCAACATGGTCAATTTGAAATTCACCCATGGACGTGTTGGGGCACCTCCAGGTCTTTTGTTTTGATATTTTCTTCTTAAAATGGGTTGACATTATTTTTAGATTAAACTGCGAACATAGTTCAACCAATCTTCTACCATTATGGTTAGTCCATTTATGAGCGGGAAAACTGCCGACTGTTTTCCTGTACTTTTTTTCTTTCCCTAGCTGGGCGTTGAAATCACCCAATAGGATTTTTACATGGTTAGAGGGAATTTTAGAGATAGTCTTTTCCAGAATTTCCCAGGACTTATTTAATTTTTTAAGATTAGATTTATTTTCTTCGTTAACTGGGAGGTGTGCATTGATTAATGTATAGTTTTTGTTAGCACACTTGAGGGATAGTGTCATAAGTCGATTATTTACTGGCTGGACATTTGTTATAGAACCAAGAATGTTTCTTGAGACAGCGAAAGCAACACCGAGATGTGGTGTATTTTTGAGTATACTTTTGTCCGTTCGAGTATACTTTTGACGGTTCAGAGGTTAAGACTGGAGGGGTTAGTTCCAGAATTTAAATATCAGCCGCACCACTGGTGAACAGACGCTGACCACTCAGCCGCTTGATACAAGTCAGACGCTAAGTGGATTTATTTGGTGATAACGTGGATAACGTATTTTGTAATATAAAAAAAAGTTTTTTTATCAGTGATGGCTCGTGGGTTTTTAAAGTGGGAGAACGTAGAAGAAAAAAAGTTTTTTTTTGCTTTCCCCTTCCTCCTTTTTACTTTTCGTGCTATTGAAACTCTAGACAGGAAGTGAACCATTCAAATTTTGTATTGTTACTACTTACAAGGACATTGGAGGATAAGTTGTTGCTTATAGCGCAAATAAAGGAATGAATATGCAGATATATACCATTTCCCGAAGAGTAAACCATTGAGTTTATTGTAACTGCAAATCAATAGAGAAAATTCGAAAAAGTTTGAAAAAAAGCTTACATTAGTCATTATTAACTGTTTTAAATCATTTTATGTTTGCATAAAATTGATTATTTTAATTTAAAAAGTACTATTCAGTGTGTACACACGTGGCAAATCCCAAATCAAAACAAGTATTCGTGAGGTGAATGAAATACGCGACACGATATATATCAAATGCTCCGTACCCGTCAAATTATTGTTTAAAACTAATTACCGATGCGCTTGGTCGCAAGAAATCTACGTCCAAATCGCATGTTTTATAAGTCAGTCAAACCCCCGAATTCTGGCAGCTAACAAAACATGTAACGTCAATGACGAGAAAAGATGACGTGGCGTACGATCGCTGGAGATAAACGTCCGACCAAATGAAAAAATTTAGGCGAGAGGATGGAATTTTTATCCGCATTATTTGGTATGATGGGCCGACAGACGTTCTTCTACATTTGGAGATTTTAATTTTTAATAATATCTTAAAATGAGTAAAGGTAAGAAAATATGGTGTTTTGCTCTGAATGATCAGGTAGACTTGAATGGTTCCCCCTTGTTAAACTTATATTACTCTAGACATTGAGACGCGGGACTCCCACTATCATCATTTATGGTTTTATTAGATTAGTTTAGGTAGTAACTGTTTTTCTTACTGTTAGTTTAATTTAGTGTGTATTTGAAAAATACACCGTGTGTCGAAAACTTGTCGAATACGTACAAGTTTTAAATATAATGGAAATTTATACTTATTTAATTTTTACTATTAACTTTTGACAGAACGAAGTCTGTCCGGGTAGCTAGTACAAAATATAAATAAAATATAGATTTGTTTGCCGATGAGTATAATTGTACCAAGTGATCAGTGTAATAAAGAAGTCTTTAACATATTGAGTAACTTTTAAAAACACATATTTTTCTAAAAATCAAGCAAAAAAAGTGATTTTACTTAGTTATTTCAAGTGATCACATTAATATGGACAGGGAATGTAGTGTTAGGCGCCATGCAAACTCTCAAAATAGCAAATTGGAAAACTAAAGCTAAAAACTAAATGGTTGTAGAGCTACTTCAAGCATAGTCATCAGATTATTTCTTGTTCTTGTTCTGGAGAACTATTAAAGTTATGTAAATTCAAATCATTGCAGTAAAAAACAGTATTATTCACTAAGTAATTATAATGACGATAGTGTTAAAATCTTACCCATTCTTAACAAAATCACTGATCGTAAGTCACTGATAAAATCGAACTGAACGAGTAGAAAATATCAAAACCCTTATATAACATTCGCTGCGATTTCCGAGACATTACGTCTGTTTATGGAGCAGTAATTGACAGGTTAAGTCTATTGTTAAGGTGTCCACGCGCTCGAAGGGGCGATCGTAAGAGCATTTTATTTATACTTTTTACCTGGTCATTGGCGTTTTTATCAAAATTTATGCAAAACAACATTTTTTCGGTATAAATTCTAGTCGGCAACATGTTAAACTCGAAGAGATTTACTACCAATTAGCAAATTACTTTAAAACATTTCTCGACGCGCGTTTCGCCAACCCTGTTAACATCAGCAGGAGATGATTCAACCGCCCGATGAATGCCAGGTGTGGCGGTTAATATTTCTTAATTTTTTTTAAGACCTGGTTCTGAAAACAAGGGTCGGTTTATACTCTACATAACGTTCTAAACTGTACATGCATGCATGGATATATATCGATAATCCAAAACGAAGAAACTCATGGATTGACCTCTAGATAACCATCAACATCGACCGCCAGGCCGAATCGCTTTGGAAAGAAGACAATGCTGTACATTTGGTGGGATCAGAATGGTGTCGTGTACCATAAGTTTTTTAAACCAGGTGAAACAGTTAATACCGTTCGTCACAGCCAATAAGTAATCAATTTGAACCGTGCATTGATCGAAAAACCACTACAATGAGGTACATGATACAAAAAATTGATTTTTCAGCACGAAAATTAATTTTTCATCACACACAGCGAAAGCAGTCAGAGACACCATTTCTTCGCTTGGCTAGGAACTCTTACCCCACTCGCCGTACTCACCAGACTTGGCTCCTTCAAACTACCATTTGTTTTCAACGACGTACTTGTCATGAAACACTTCAACAATTACTGAGATGTGAGAAAATGGTTTCACCAAATTGTTTTCCCGAAAATGAAACGTTTGTTTTTAAGAAAAAATATTAAGAATTATTGACCGCCACACGTGGTGTGTTGTGAAACTTGTGTAATGTTTATTAATAAATAGATTAGGAGGAAACCGAAAGACCATGTCACTGATTATTATTTTACTTTCGCAATTCCGATAAAACCGATAAAACAATTACCATTACGTTGCCATACATGTTTTTTCTAGAAGTCAATCTATTCGGTCAATTATTTCGTGAAAGCATTTTGAGAATGTATTAAAAAAATCTTGTACTACACCACTGATTGTAACGAACCACTTATCGGGTGGTTTTTGACGTACACTTCAAACCCGTCAATTTATATTTTTTATTATTTAATCTTACATGACCCTCGATAAAGGTGTGAAAACTGATCGTTAGTGCTTTATCAAAATAAATCCTGGACTATTAAAAATCAATAATACTACAGGCTTCCACCCTTTTTGTTTTGATTCCGGCATTATAATGAATTTCCTATGCTTTTATATTTAGTTATTGATTTTTCGATATAAAACGATATATATATATATATATATATATATATATATATATATATATATATATATATATATATATATATATATATATGTATATATATATGCATATTCATTCCTTTATTTGCGCTATAAGCAACAACTTATCCTCCAATGTCCTTGTAAGTAGTAACAATACAAAATTTGAATGGTTCACTTCCTGTCTAGAGTTTCAATAGCACGAAAAGTAAAAAGGAGGAAGGGGAAAGCAAAAAAAAACTTTTTTTCTTCTACGTTCTCCCACTTTAAAAACCCACGAGCCATCACTGATAAAAAAACTTTTTTTTATATTACAATTCGATTCCGGCATTATAATGAATTTCCTATGCTTTTATATTTAGTTATTGATTTTTCGATATAAAACGATATATATATATATATATATATATATATATATATATATATATATATATATATATATATATATATATGTATATATATATATATATATAAATATATATATATATATATATATATATATATATATATATATATATATATATATATATATATATATATATATATATATATATATATATATGTTTATAATATAAAACCTTTCTTTTTCTTCAAAATTAATATAGAAGCGATGCTTTTCTTTTTTGTTTGGACTATAATAATTTTGAGTGATATAGGGCTAATTTTTTATCTAATACATTTTTCATAGTTTAGTTAGCTAAGGCTTTGTACTGTTTTACAGGGTGTACAGTTTTAATCTCATCTTCAAAATTATTTCTGCAAAATACGTAATCTAATCAATGATACGGGGCTATACAGCTCGGAGTACCTAAGTTTTCGTTCAATGATGCTATAGAGTCCACCTGATGAACGACCAGCTTCGGAAAATTTTTCGATTTTGCGAAACTCAGAATACATTTTTTATGTCCAGATTATATCCAGATTATCGCAGACTGTTGAAGTTGGACACATTATGCTTAGGGAACGTAAAAATATTTTGCATGTCGAATGAAATATTCTCCATACTACCTTTTGTAAGATTTTTGTCGTTGCGTTTTTCGATTTTACATTGCATTTCAGTTTTAAGTGGTTATTAAATTTTTCTATTTTAAGATCATTTGTTTGAATTGATCGTCGTTTTTTGCACATTCGCAAAAACCGCGCCTATCCTTTTTGAACTTGAAAAAGGAAATCATGAATTCGCTGTGGAAAATTTGACGGTAGATGTTATTAGGGGTAATAAGTAATCAATTATTAATAGTGTGGAATATTTGCTTCAGTCTAGTTCAGAGTGTGAATATATAAACAAGTGTTTTATTACGCAATATTACATACGTGGCCTTGACCTTTGTGACAACTAAATTCAAACGTTTTTATTGCACCAGCGAAAAATGGCGGACAATCAACCAACTGAAGAACATTTACGTCATTGCATGATGTTTCATTTTCGATTCGGTGTTAAGGCAAATTCCAATGGTGATTTTAAATAAATAAATAAATACTTTATTAGTAAATGCAGCTAACAGTAACAAATAAAAATCAATTTACAAAAGAAAAAAATAAAAGTAAGAAAAATTCTAAGAAATATTAACAAAAGAAAAAACAATCAAAAGGCAACATTGAAAAGAAGGAAAGAAAAATCCTAGGACTTCGAGAAAACCAAGAAATGAAATAATACACAGATATACATAGCGATATGAGAAAAAGAAGACTTAAGTTATACGGACGCATAAAACGGATGAATCCGAGTAGGCTAACTAGACAAATAGTCGAATTTTATGAAAATAGGAGTAGAGTTAAAGTAGAAATAATTAAATGGATTGTTGCAATTAAAGAGGACCTAAGATCAGCAAATATTACACAAAGTGAAATTCAGGGCAGAGACTTTCAGACACAAGGTTAACGTTTGGAAGGTTGGCCAGAGAGAAAAATGAAGGAAGACTGAAACAACTTGGTCTGACGAAAGGAAAAAAGCTAATAGCGAAAGAATGAACTTAGTATGGGCGTAAAGGAAGGTTAACAACAACAAACGCTTCTAATTGTACTTCGCGTGATCCACCAGGCCTCATACGTAAATAATAAACAAAAGGCAATAATTAACACTGTTCAAATGATAAAACACTCTATAGCTTTATATAATAATTTAACATACTATTAAATATATGCACTTTAGGAGCGGTCCCTATGTAGCATTGAAGAGGCAAACACCTTCTGGAGACCAGTAGATCTGGTCCAGTACAGGAGACCAGTACATCATAATTGTTCTTAGAACGGATATCGTAAGAATGCATATTTAATCTTTGTACCAAAAAAGTATTCAAATAATGGGGCAACAAATTATGTTTTATTTTATATATCAATCGAATGTTAGCCCCTTCAATGCCCCGCGTAACAGAAAACCAATCCAATGACCGTAACATTACCTCTATCGGTGTATACCTATTACAGTTCAATAGTACACGCATAACCTTGTTCTGTTGTATTTGGAGTCTACCTATACTTTCCTTATTACATGATATCAGTACAGACATACAATAAGTAAAATGGGGTAAAATTATAGTATTATATACAAGCCTCTTCGACCAGGGTGATAAATGTGACGATATATGACTAAAGAACCCTATTTTATCCCCAATCTTTCTACAAAGATAACTGACATGATTACAAAATGTTAGCTGAGGAAAGCAACAGTACTGCTAAGTATTTAATTTCGATATTACAGTTGTTTATATTTATTTCTAACCCTAACTCATTAAATTTTTTGCAGTTTTGTCTTTGAACATTTTCCAATGGTGATGTTGACTTATCTGATAGCGATCGAAGTGGAGGCCCTGTAGACTTTGATAATGATGCTTTAAAATCACTGGTAGAAACTGATCCCAAACTGAGTATCCAGGAAATAGCAAACACGTTTCAGGCTACTTGGACAACAGTCCAAAAAACAGTGATCCGTTTTTACGAAGGATTGTTACTGGTGACTTAATGGCTTCCACCAAATCAACTAGCCGTACCCACCCCTAAACCATTACCTCTTTTTTTTATTTATGAAAATGTTTGCTCAACAATTACAATTATTCTACAAGTCAGTGTTGTAATAACAGTTTTAACATGAACATGGAAAATATATTTTAAAAACATATCTTGGGGTAGTTTCCTGTTCAGCCTTGTACGTATGTTTCTGCGTCCTAGTTGATAATGTTCAGTGCTGGGAGATTGCTCTAGCCTCTGCTGAAAGATGATCGTTCGTTTTTTAATATACTCTGACACTGTTAGTAGACCGAGTTCTTGGTGCAGTAGTCGATTAGTTACGTACCATTCGGCATTCACAGCTATTCGTAATATTTTGTTTTGAAGAACCTGCATTTTATGTACATTGGTAGGCGATGCGTTGCCCCAGATAACGCATGCATAAAGGATTAAAGTCCGAATAGTGATTTGTATAGCAATAAGGTATACTCTGTTTTTAATGAGGATCTCCTGTTGTTAAGCGGTTAGAGTTGAGGGAGTCTGGCATACTCTTCGTTGAGGTTGCGAATTATGTGTATTTTCCACGTTAATCTGGTATCCTGGTGTACACCCAGATATTTAACATATTCTTCGTTTATTTTCCAAGCGACTGGGTGTTGATTTATGTGAATAATCGGAGGGTTATTGATTCTCCTTAAAGTAAAAATTTTTGCTGCGCATTTATCTGTATTGATTTTTAAATTCCGTTTATTGAGCCATTTTACAATGGTATTTGTAGCTGCTTGAAGTTTGAGTACCGCAGGTTTAAGATTCTGTTCCTTCATTAGAATAGTTGTGTCATCTGTAAACATTAGAAGAGAGGCTTCTGTTTCTGGTATGTCGTCTGTATATAGATTAAAAATAATTTGGCCAAGTATACTCTCTTGTGGCATGCCGGTTTCAGTTTTTCTAATAGTTGATGTTGGGTTGTGTATGGATGTTTGGAAGGATCATTAATATAAATAAAAGTGTGTGTACGTCAGTGAGTTTATCAAGTACAAAATTTTTTTTTTTCGATCTCGATCACTTGGAAGGGCTATTTTATCTAGTAAGTGGATTTCATCGGTCGCATTTGTTTACATACATTGAGTGACGTTTGGCTGTTTGACGTGTCTTATATAGTGAGTGAAGTCCTCTATCATAATGTATACAAACGCCGAGATGACTGACATACACTTCATGTATGGACTTGCTGATGGCAATGCATTACAAGCTAGGCGATTGCACAATGAACGATTTCCAGCCCGTAATGTCCCTGACCCAAAAATCTTCGAAAACATTCATCGACGTCTTCGTGAAACAGGCACATTGAAACGAACTGAAGGGTCAGGAAGATCACTGACTGTAAGAACGGTAAAATTGGAACAAAATGTGCTGGATATGATAGAGGAAGACCCTGGTAGGTCTACGCGAAAAATTGCAAATACTTTGAATGTGAGTCACTGGACAATTTGTTGTATCCATACCACATTCAACGCGATCAGGCACTACTACCTGTTGATTTTCCTCCACGTGTTGCATTATGTCAATGGATATTGCAAACTTCGCATCCCTCTATTCCTGACACAAATTCCTTTCATCGATGAAGCCACTTTCGCAAGAATGTAGTAGAGTCTATTAATTTTTAATATAGGCAGATCATTTTGTTTTAAAAGTTCTTTAATATCATCTGTAGTTAGAGAGAGAGGAACATTTTTTAATGTTACTGCTAGTGGTTTACTGTTTGCATCCTGATATGTGTGAAATTGGAATCTATTGTCTTGATAATGTTTAGCTAAAGCACGATAATCAGATAATACTATTATGTAACTCTTCTTAACTTTTTAGGCTTTTTAGACTATTACTAAAAAATACATTAATCATGATTTTGCAATTTTTCATAAACCGTTACATACAGATTTATTTATATACAATAAATCTTGTCATTCTTATTCACAAAAGATGGCATCATTTAACTCTTTTATACATAGATTATTAAATATCACCTTGTTAATAGATAATTATAATAAAGAATTGAATGTTATCATACAGATCGCAGTAAATAACCGATATGACTCAAACATTATAGTTAAAATAATTAATAAAATCAGTTATAACAAAAAAGTAAAGTAAAGTGTTTGGGTTAGAGGCGCATCAGCAACTAGGCTATTTAGCGACTGGACCTACAGCTTAACGTGGGTTCCGAACCACGGTCATCAGCTTCCGACAAACCCAGGCCAGCACCCCCCTCGGGCTATAAACCCTTGGTTATGTGCCTACCCATAAGTCTATCAGGAAACCTACCGACTGGCGAGTGACCAACGTAGAACACTTCTCAGAAGGCATCCGGCTTTACCCAGCCTTTAACTGGCGTGACTGAGGGGTAATTCGTAGTCGGATTTTACACTCTTGCCTAGAAACAATCACAAACATTTAGGAAAGATAAACGGACAGAAGAAAGAAAAATAACCATCCGAGCGCTGGAATCGAACCAGCTATCGCTCCAGCGCGGATTCGGCAAAGCAGGCGCTCTTACCGCCGCACCAACGCGACCGGCCCAGTTATAACAAAGCCATTAATTTAATATATCCGGTCAATGTTTAAAATGCATTGTTCAACACAATTACATATGCGGAAAAAATTACCAAATTAGTGTCGAGATATTTATCCAATCAAATAATATAAATCAGAAGTTTATTTAATTGATAGCGGGTTTTGTCCAAAAGTCTATGTTGAATAAACAGAAAGATCTTTCTCTACTAGGTTCGACGAACATAAAAGAAGTTATATCAAAACAACAAAATAATTCCCATTATGCTAACCACATAATGCTAATGAAAATAAATCCACAAAATTAAGTCTTTTAGAGAGCCTGGAAATCAACAAAAGAAAAATGTGATTATTTTGTTAAATGACCAGCTAGATTTGAATGGTTCACAGGGTATTAAACTTATATTGTCCTAGACGTTGACAAAAACTGGATTTCCCCACTATCATGTTATTTATGGTATTAGGTCGATGGACACTTCAGGTTGTGGTTACTTTTCTCATTGTTAGTTTAGTATAGTTTGTATTTGAAAAAGGCACTGTTTGTCGAAACAATTGTCATATATATTCAATTTTAAATAAATTGGAAATTTTTAGATATTAATCTTTGTTTATTTATTTAAATTTAATTTATTTAATTCAAATTTATGAATGTTTTTTAACAATTTTTCTTCAATTTTATAAACAGGGGTTTGAAACTCTGCCGGCAATATGGCAAAAGGTCTTAAATAATGACGGAGATTACATAATCGACTGAAAAAATTAAATCTAAATAAATTGGTTTTCTTTTGTTGCCACTGAAATAATTGATTACTTTTGGATACCCATAAGTCTAGATTGCTGCTGTCCATTTTCTGCTGTTTTTTTTCCTGTAAAACGAATTCATAAGATATGGCTCTTGGGTTTCAGCAAAATCAATCAATATGTCCCCCCATTAACTCGCTCAGCAGTTCCATATAGATGAGGTGC
Organism: Cosmopolites sordidus; assembly: GCA_031761425.1. Taxonomy (NCBI): domain Eukaryota; kingdom Metazoa; phylum Arthropoda; class Insecta; order Coleoptera; family Curculionidae; genus Cosmopolites; species Cosmopolites sordidus. The sequence goes on along the minus strand of JARFXV010001316.1, from coordinate 107,349 downwards.
ACTTTCACCAGTTTTAAATTCATCTAAAGGTTTTAAGATTTTACGACATTTTATCCTTCTTAAAGCCGGTCACTCATAAAGCTAATTAATTAGATTTCTTTTCATAGCTAATTTCTTAATAATATAGTTTTTCATACGTTAGTTGGTTGGAAGGGTTTAATAAATATATATAAGTAAATATAAACATGCTGCCCCAAGATGGTATGACCTGTCGCAATGCAGAGGGTGCTAAGAATCACCGGGTTAGATCAGGCTGCCATTGTACTTTGGACATTGCAACGTTAAATATACGAACTATGAAAACGGAGGCCCGATTGCAAGAACTTGCAAACGTCTTTGTGAAACACGAAGAAACGGCGAAGAGTTAATCAAACTGGAACCAACTGGACACGTACTCTACACTTGAGGTACGGAAAATGACCGATGTGGGAGAATTGGATTTCTCATCAATCGAAAGCTGAAGGACTGTGTAATAAAATTTGAAAGTACATCTGACCGACTAGCCCAATGCATCATTTAGCTGAATAAAAAGTTTAGGCTTTAAATCGTTCAAGCTTATGCATCAACTATGAACCATAGGGATCAGGAAATTAAGGATCTTTATGATGATGTGGCCCAGCTTTTATATAAGAAAAAATGTAGATACAAAATCCTGATGGGTGATTTTAATGCCAGAATTGGAACAACAAGAACTGACGAAAATGCAATTGGCCCATATGGGACTATTGAGCGAGACAATAGAGGTAACAGATTGGTTGATTTTGCTGAAGGACATGATCTATATATTATGAATTCGTTCTATTAGAAAAATATCAGCAGTAAATGGACATGAAAAAGTCCATCTGGGCTCACAAGTGAAATTAACTACATCATGATCAACGATAAAACAACACTTACCAATTGTACTGTCCTTAACAATTTTAATGTTGGAAGTGACCACCGAATGGTACGAGCAAAAATTAGGATTAACTGTCGAAGAGGACGCGAAAGAATGGTAAGATCAAAGAAGGGTAAAGTGGATTCTGGGAGGCTGCTGGAGAGAGGAAGCGATTTTGACATTGCTTTGTCAAACCTGTTTGATGTGTTACAAGATCCCGAGGATATGGAACTATCAGTTCAGTATTATGAAATCGCCAACAATGTGCTTCAAACGGCTGCTTCAATAGCACCAGGAGGAAAATGTCTCAAACAGACAAAAATCTCCAGTGAGACTATTGATTTAATGAAGAAACGGCGGGCAATGAGAAATGCAGATAATTCTTTGGACAGGATCGCGTACACTGAATTCTGCAAAACTATAAGACAACGTATTAGAGAAAACACGCGCCTATTCAATATGCAGCTAGTGCAAAAAACCCTGCGAGAAAACAAAGAAATTAACAAAGCTAAACAGTAGCTGAGAAACAAAAGAACGCAAATATATGCCTTAAGGCATGAGGATGGCACAGTATGCAGGGCGCGTACGCAAATGTTAGAGGTTGTAAGAAAACTTTATTCTCAGTTATATGAAGATCAGACCCAATCAAAGACAACAATACTGAAGGAAGAACAAATGCCAGATATCCTAGTGGAGGAAGTAACAAATACTATAGAATCGATGAAAAACGGCAAGGCTCCAGGAAAGGACAGTGTAACTGTCGAAATGCTAAAAGCTGGTGGTCGGACGTTACATAAAACACTGGCAAAATTATACTCAAAATGCCTCAAAGAACAAAAAGTACCTGACTTATGGAAAAATGATCCTTTTACATAAAAAGGGAACACAGGAAGATTTAAAGAACTACCGTCCAATAAGCCTCCTATCAGTAATGTACAAAGTTTTCACTAAGATAATTTCTAACAGAATATTACAAAAATTGAATGACGCACAACCAAGAGAACAAGCAGGATTCAGACTTCGCTCAGGATGGAATAATTTCAGTTTTAGGAAGGAATCTGGAGATTGTGGACAGCTTTATATATCTTGGGCAGAGTGCGGCGTACAACGGCGTATTAAATGTGGCTGGCAGGCATTTGGTAGGCTCAACATAATGTTTAAGAGCAGACTCCCACTTTGCCTGAAAAGAAAAGTCTTCGATCAGTGCGTTCTACCGTTTATGACATACGGAAGTGAAACCTGGACACTTACATCGCAATCAATTCAAAAACTTCGGGTAGCACAGAGGGGAATGGAAAGATGTATGCTTGGCATTACAAAACGGTATAGAAAGTCTTGCTCATGGATCAGGAAACTAACGAAAGTCTGTGACATCATTGGAAGTGTAAAGCAATTGAAATGGAGATGGGCAGGCCATATAGCGATGCGATGGGATGACAGATGGACCAAGGAAATCCTGGAGTGGATAGGGCTTGATCGCAAACGTCCGCGAAGAAGACCGAAAGCGCGATGGATTGATGACATCGTTAAGTATATTGGACCAGATTGGCAGAGGAAAGCCCAGGACCGTGAAAGTTGGAAACATGCTGAAGAGGCCTTCATCCTGCAGTGGATCGACACGGGCTGATGATGATATATATATATATATATATATATATATATATATATATATATATATATATATATATATATATATATATATCATCATCATTTTTGAACATGAAAGTACTAAATATTTATATCTTAGAAGACTGGATCAAAAACTAATCGAAACTCAACGAACAATAGAAGAAGAGTACGAACATATAAAAGCTTGTATTCTTGAGGCTGCGGACGAATCTGTCGGAAAAATACGGATGAATAACAAACCTGATTGGTGGGATGATAAAATAGAACAACAAATTAAAGAAAAGAAACAACTCTACCAGAAACTCCTTCAAAAGAACGATGATGTGACGAGACAAAAATACAAAAGAGCAAATAGGGAGGTTAAAAACGAAGTCCTAAAGAGAAAGAATCAGTCTTGGGAGAAAAAATGTGAGTACATAGAACAACAATTAGGAGGAACCCGAAGTTCAGAAGCCTGGAAGACCATAAAGTCGGTAAAAACATCAAAAAAACAAATACCTAACTTAGGGGGCATAACAAATGAAGACTGGGTACACCACTTTAAAGACCTTCTGGAAGAGAGACGTGAAAATTTTCTAGGAAAACAACACCAAATAAATAATCTAACTCCTATAGATCTCCAACTAAAAGAAGTGCAACAAGCTGTGAAAGACACAAAAATAAAAAAATCCCCTGGACCTGGAGGGATCCACCCGGAATTCATAAGGTATGGACCCGAAAAACTTTTAAGAATGTTGAAGAATATGTTTCAACGATGCCTGAATGGGGAAGAAACGCCGACCGAATGGAGAACATCATATATATCAACCATTCACAAAAAAGGCTCAAAAAATGATCCTAAGAATTATCGAGGTATAGCGGTAATCCCAACAATAGGAAGAATATATTCCCGAATCCTTAGAAATGAAATAGAAGAAGACATCAAGGATAAACAAGCGGAAGAACAAGCCGGTTTCCGGGCAGGGAGATCCACCACAGACAACCTTTTCACTCTAAAAATAGCCCTAGAAAAACGAACCCAGCGAAACAGGGAGACGCATATAGCTTTCATAGACCTAGAAAAAGCTTATGACAGTGTACCAGTATCGAAATTATGGGAAGCAATGGAAACTCTCAAGATTAGACCAACATTGATTCGGGCCGTCCAACTTTACTATGAACAGAATTCTGCGGTTATTAAAATTGGAACATCACTATCTGAATCATTCAATACAACAAAGGGGCTAAGACAAGGATGTTGTCTATCTCCCACCTTATTCAAACTATACGTAGACCAATCCATGAAAGGCTGGGCACGAAAGTGTTGGAACATGGGCCTTCGGGTGGGGGATGACACCTTATATACTCTTTATTTCGCCGACGATCAGATAGTGGTTGCAGAAGACCAACAGGATTTGAGCTATATGGTGAGGAAACTAAATGAAGAGTACACACTAGCTGGTCTCACAATTAACTTAAATAAATGTGAATACTTAGCGGTGAGTAGTAATGACAACGACGATTTACCCTTGGAAAACGGAACAATAAAAAACGTTGACAAGGCTAAATACTTAGGGGTGATCTTCAACAGGCAAGGTAATAGTAATGATGAAATTCAAACAAGAATAATAAGAGGTAGACAAATCATTGGAGCACTCAACTCTGTCCTGTGGGAAAGAAAAATTAGGCGAGAAACAAAACTTCGCATATATAGCTCAATCGTAAAGAGTGTTTTGACTTATGGTTCAGAAGTGTGGGATTTAAATAATACTAATAGAAGAAAACTACTGGCCACGGAGATGGATTTTTTGAGAAGGAGCTGTCGGAGATCGGGACTTGAGAGAATAAGAAATATAAACATTAAAAGGGACATGAACATCGAGAGATACATTGTGGACGACATAGAGAGAAAACAATTGACTTGGTTCGGACATGCAAAAAGAATGAATGAGACAAGATGGCCACGAAAAGTGTTGGAATGGATACCTCCAGAAAGAAGAAAGAGAGGACGACCAAGAAGAAGTTGGAGAGACGGCGTTGACGAAGCCATGGAAGCAAGAGATTTGCAAGAGGACATGTGTCACGACAGAATGAACTGGAAACTGGGGAAGGAGAGGCGGCGACAGCCGTAGATAATCCGTATATATATATATATATATATATATATATATATATATATATATATATATATATATATATATATATATATATATATATATATATATATTCGGATTCAATGGAGGTAGTTAGGAAACATTTTAGCAAGAAAAACCTTTATTTTCACAATGGAATTTGGGAACTAACTATATATATATACTAATGACAAATACTGTATGTTTCTACAATATATTTACAAATTCTGAATGTAGTTATTGAACAATAAAATAAATACTTAACTTGAATATTAATATTATATATATTGTTATATTTAAAAAATGACAACAGCTATTAACAGTGTAATAATATAATTGAAAATATTTCTTATAACGTTGTGAATACACAATTTTTGGTTTCGCATGATCATTAAATATATATTGCGTTAAAACTGGTTAGGTAAAATGGTTAGCTATTGTTAGACCATTACTACCTAATGGTTTTTAGTAGTTTAGGTAAAGGTTTATCTAACCATTAAATATAGTTAGGTAAATATAAAAAAAATATTTATTTGGACATATAGAATTAATCATAACATATTTTATCACAAATATGTCTCAATATTTCTGGTTTAGTTAGGCAATAGAATGAATTAATAAAGTTGAATTATATTAAATTCACTGTTTAATATTGTTACCACCAAATGCAACGAAAGACTAACTTTATAGACATACTGTACAATGACGACATAAAACTCAATGTGAGTCAGATATGGAAATGAATATCAATTATGCTAAAATTATTTAAGCCTCTACTCTAAAAAGTACACAAATTTAGATGTCAATAACAGTCTTTTTATACAGGAAACAATAACATACATAATCACCTTTTGCGAGATTTATAATCAAATATACATATTTAGAAAAAAAGCGCATTAAAATCAAATTGAAATTATTTTCTATGAATCTCGCAATTGCACTTTAAGATATTTAACAAAAACAAATAATTGCGTTAAATTATAATTTCAAGTCCAGCTATGATGATGCCATTAATTTTGCCGCTGCAGTTACATGATGTTGATGATGATATGCCAGTTCGTTGTTTGCGGTCGATGGACTAGGGAATCCAAAAATTTGTTGGTATGGATAGGATGGTTGATTTTGTAGACAGCTGATGAAAAAATCATTATTAATAGGCGAATAATTTCACTTGATATAACTAATTCTAGTTAAATTCATTAATATTTACATACATTTATGCTTTTTGTTGGTAGTCATAACTAAGAGCAGCATGATTATAATCCTGACTGGTAGTTCTGTACTCTTTGATACTTCAAATATTGTCCACTTACAGTTACTACATTTCCGTGTCCCTGGCGAGCTCTCTATTAAATATAAAACTGTTAGATGAATCAAAACAAAGAAGTCATTTCCCCTTGGTCTTGTACTGATTACATTTAACGACCGAGAATCATTAACTTTCTGTAGAAGACCAAACCAAACTAAACCTAACAGGTTTGTGTATACACCTGACATATGTCATTCATTTCTTCTACAGAAAATTAATGATTCTTTGTCGTTAAATGCAGTCAGTACAAGACCAAGAGGAAATGAGTCGTTTGGTTTGATTCATCCAACAGTTTTACATACAAATTTGAAGTATCAAAGAGTGCAGAAGCCAGTCAGGATTATAATCAAGCCGGTCTTAGTTATGATTATCTATAAATTTATAATTGACATGTCTTTTTTAATTTTTTTCCCTATATGAATGAAAAAGCAACGTGTGGGATGAATTTTATATTAAATATTTGATGTTTTATGACATAGGGTTCCAACGGGGGCGGTATCGTCGCCCAGTGGGCTCTGGAGTCTTTCAAGAGGGCGATAACATGTCCGGGCGAAATGGGGGAATCGTGGGAGTCTTGGGGAGTCATACCTACTTATTAAGGAAATATATACACATATGTCCAAAAGTTTGCAATATTCAAGCATTTTACTTTATTATTGATATTTTTTTATTGTATTGATATTGATAAGTTTTTCGTTTACTCGTTTACGTAATCATCTATTAATTACAACTCTTTCTGGTACCAAATAAAACTCGACAACTTTACGACTCATCGTACAACATCACATTATTCCAGTTAGGACTATGATCCACTATTTCTTGAGCCCTTTGCTGTCTTACATTTTTCAGTGTTCTGTTAAGGATTAGTTCGGGAACACGTAACGGTCTTCTGCGATGCTTCCAGCTTTCAGTCTGAGGATTATCGATTGTCGTGAAACATTTATCCCTTCCACTACATAATCTTCGGTTAAAGAGTGGTTCACCTATTATTCTTCTGCGTAATTTAAATCCACCTTGATTATGCAACGGTACACGTTTGGTCATCAAAAAGATCATCGAAAATATTCTTGAAGCAACCATTTTGACTGGAAAGTTTAAAGGAGAAGTAGTGCTGTTGCCACGTATTCCAATGATACCATCAGAATCTGCGATACCATTCGAAAGTCTTCAGTTTCCAATTCGTTTAGTTTTCGCCATGACCATAAATAAGTCTCAAGGCCAAACAATGTTTATTTGCCACTTAGACTTGTAAAATCTATATTTTTCCGCACGTGTGGGAAAATCATTGAATCTATTTGTGTTAGCAGGAGACAGGTTAACCAAAAATATTGTACACCGATTAGCTCTGAATTAAATTGAAACTGAAAAGGTTTATAATTCAAAATAAATATAGTTATTAAAAACAATGAATAATCTACGCTATCTACCTGATTTATAAAATAAATTCTTATATGTCATCAACTTAACAAGTAATTTGTAAATTATTCGTTTATTACAAAATATACTTGAATATGAGATGAATAAAACATAAAATTCAATTGTTCATGTATATGAGGCCACAACGTCGTTTCAAAATGTTTACAGTTAAAATATCACAATAAACCTCAGTGCATCACGAGAATCCTATCCAGGGCAAATTCAGCATTGGTAAAAAATTCTATCCACGACACTAGACGTTTGTTAGAGCAAACAAATTCCGATCTGTACCGTACACTTGCTACTCTACACAGCTTCAATATCCATTCCATATTATGGGAGAGTTTCGATCGAATTTCCACCCAAATCCGAACATATCGCCCAACAAAGAACTGAAATCCAAAAAGAAAAACTTCTACGCCTTATTAAATCCCATAATTCAACACCTACACTAACACAATTTTTCCAATACCCACATTAGCGATTCAGCCCATAGGGTCTTATCAAAATGTTTTAATGGCGTAGTGACTATCAAAGTAGAGAAAATAATTTCCCAAACAAAAGATGCTTTATCCCATCTACTTGCTCTTGAAGCCGAAGAAATACTCCAAGACATTGCCTGAATCCTTCGTCGTTCCAAACCCCCGAGATCTAATCTTCCGTCGGACGAAAAACGTACCTTACTTGAGTTACTCAGAATTTCAGACGTAATAATTCTTCCAGCCCGCAAAGGGAATGGCACGGTCATACTTAATACTGTTGACTATGTAATTAAAATGTCTGATCTATTGTAGAGTGCAGAGTATAAGCAAATTCCTAACGACCCTACAACATATCTAGAGAAGAAAACGCGTTCTGTCATCAATAATTCTAATATTTCTTCAGATGATAAAAATACTTTAATACCTCAAGAAAAATCTTCTCGTATCTCAAGAATGTACGGTCTCCCAAAAATCCATAAAACTGACATTCCTCTTCGTCCCATTGCTAGCGCATATTTTTTACCACCTCACAAATTACCAAGATATTTAGCGAAAACTCTACGGCCGCACGTGGAAAAATCAACTTCCTACATCAAAAATTTCTCTTATTTCATTGAGCTTCTTCAAAGGCACAGTATATCCGAAAGTGACATTCTTGTAAGTTTTGATATTGTCTCGTTATTTACAAACCTTCCCCTTCCAGAACCTCTAGACATTCTAAATACAAATAACACACATCAACGGATATTCTTAGTCTTATTGAACATTGTAGTCAGGAGTTATACAACATCGACCGTTGGGTTCCACAATCTCATGTGGAACGCACAACAACCTGCGTCTATGCCATAAGGGGTATTGGTTAGTTGCTTGACCGGGAGGGAGCCTCACCCATCCCTTAGATTGCAGGTGGTTAGACTTATCTATCGACTCATCTATGGACTCATCTATCGTCTCATCTATCGACTCATCTATCGACTCATCTATCGACTCATCTATCGACTCATCTATCGACTCATCTATCGACTCACCTATCGACTCACCTATCGACTCACCTATCGACTCATCTATCGACTCATCTATCGACTCACCCATCGACTCATCCATCGCCTCATCCATCGACTCATCTATTGACTCATCCATCGACTCATCTATTGACTCATCTATCGACTCATCTATCGACTCATCTATCGACTCATTTATCGACTAGTCTATTGACTTATGTATCGACTCATTTATCAACACATCGGTGGTTAGCTCATTATGGCGGAGACGCAGATTGTTGTGTGTTTCACATGATATTGTGGACTACTATTGTCTCATTGGACGCAGTCCAAAGAAGTCAGAAAACTCCATTATAGGTCATCCGACGAGAAGTCGGCGAAAATAAGGGTTGTTTGATCGTGGAGAGGGACTCCTTATTCTTAGCGAGAGAGCATATGTCGGTATCCTGATGAGTCTAACCACCAACAGACGAAACATTCTATATATATATATATATATATATATATATATATATATATATATATATATATATATATATATATAATGAAAAATGAATGGAATATGAAAATTGGAAGTTTAACATTAGACACCTGATTTTTTTTTATAATAACTGATAAATAAATCAAAAATATAATTCTACGTTAGGTTAAATTTCAAATTATATAGAATATAAAATTTTGTTACCTATACTCATATCCTGGTTCGCTTTTAATTCCGCTAGTACTCGTTGCTGGAAGCAGAGATGTCTGCCCCAGATACGGTCTTTCAATAGTGAATGCGGTCTTTTCTGTATGGCCATTCTGGTTACTGTTTTGTGCTGGACAGGTCTGATTTTGATTTTGATGTTGATGATTTGGCGATTGATGGACTAAATTTGAAGATTTTGTTTCTGTAACAAAAATGTTGGGTGGTAACTATCAAACATAAAGTGAATTTGGTTTTAAAAATTCGCGTGCTTTACGTATCGATCAATCATTCACTGTTTTAGGTTGGTACGATTGTCTTTGACTTCTTATCTTCATATCTTTTCGTTTGTTAAATAACAAATTTTAGAGTTATTGTTATGAATTTTTCTCGGCGTTTTTTTACAGTGGACACATTTATCGTGCAAGGAATTTGCTCTTTATATCAAATCATCTCCTGGTGATGCTAACATGGTTAGAGAAACGCACGTCAAAAAGTTTAAAAAATTGATTGGGTGTTGTGTGAAGTAATAAGTTTTTTCGAATTTCTGTTTCACACAGAATGTTCCAATAGAAGAATCGATAGATTTTTTTAGTCATTTTTAATCAAAGTATTTGCATTATATTTTGTCTAAAAACGAAATCTTGTACCGAGGCATCTAAAATGTTAAGAAAATGTACAGACGATGGACGTATGTTAAAAAAAATATTTACAGATGGTACAAGGGCTTTAGTGATGGGAAGATGAAGATGGACCACATTCCGGAAGGTCTTCTATGTCAATCATTGAAGATAACGTTACCAAAGTCAAAGATCTTGTTACTTATTAAGTATTAGAGACATTATACATACGAGGGTTGCTATTTATGTATTCGGAATTGGCAACAATGAGGTTGGTAAGCGCCATCTGACATACACATCGTAAAGTTTGACATTGTTGATTGTGCATGTACTCAAAACGTTTCGTCAATTTTACCTGTTTACCTCCTGTTGGAGTTTAGTGGTAAATCTCTTCGAGTTTAGAAGTACCAGAAGTCGAATGTGCGTTAATCATTTCTGTTTTCAATCCGTTCATTTTGTGAACGGTCACGGCATTTTGCAAAAAAAATAATTTTTTTTCAAGTGTTATCGCCTTCGAGTAAAGAGTTCTACAGTCGAATTCCTGAGATTGAACCCAGGTATAATTAAAGCACATTCTCTACCAACCATGAAATAGGCACAGGTTTATTTAAAATAACATGTTTACCACTAGACTAAAATTAATACGTTTAACGATGATCATGTCGAACTCATTGGTATTTTATGTAAAATTAGAAAAATATAGAGATATATTAAGGTGACATTATTTGATGAACATAGATTGTTAAGAATATCAAGAATTTTTTAAAATTACAGTTCAATTAATTAAGAACTAATAAAGGGGGTAAATAACTAAGAAAGTCTAAAAATATACTATAATAATAATAAACCTATATAATACTAAACCTAATATAATACTTTATTTCCAAGCTCCGAGCCGAACTCCAACCTCGCGAGGGACGAATCGGTTTATGGTTTCCAGCTTTTTGAGCTGAGAGAGTGACACCAAGTCAATGAGAATAACAATACTATAAGTATTTGTAAATGCATTTAAAGAAGTTTTAATAATTTCAGACACTTTCGCTAACTTCCTAATGGAAGGCTATACGTACCAAACCTACTGTACAAAAAAGGGGATGTTAGGCAACCCAATAACTACAGACAAATCACATGTCTGTCAGTAGTGTATAAACTGTTCACAACCCTACTGAATGAAAAAATCTACCGACATTGTGATAAAAACAACATTTTTGAAGACGAACAGAAATAATGTATACGAGCAAGTATGGGATGCAAAGAACATTTAACGATCGACACTGTAGTTCTTGAGCAACCGCGAAAAAGAAAACGCAACTTAAATATCTGCTACATACACCACAAGAAATCATTTGATATTGTCCCGCAAGATTGATTGAAGTTCTGAATTTCTATAAAATTAGCCCCCCGATGTGGAAGTGGATCGAGAAAAGACTTTTTCAGGGAGATTCCCTTTTTCCAATTTGGTTTTGCCTAGCCTTGAACCTATTGTCCACACTAATGAACAAGAACAATATTGGATATAAACTTAACATGAGGAATCCAACAAAGCTCTCTCACTACTATATATGGATGACCTTAAACTATATGGAGAAACTGGAGAAAAATTAAACTCCTAATCAAAAATGGTTGAAACATTTAATAGGGATATCAGAATGTCATTTTAGAACTGGACGAATGTTCTACCATTAGCATACAGAAGGGAAAGGTACAGAGTCAACATTCAACAATCTGTAACATACAACTGGCACTAGAAGAATCATACAAATATTTAGGGAAACTCCTATTGCAAAAACTTGATAACAACCAGTTAAAGAAGGACTTTTTCACTTTATACCAAAAAATACTTACAAACCTTTTAAACACCTCATTAAAGCGATCAACAGTTGGGCAGTGCCAACTCTGACATATTCTTTTGGCATTGTTAAATGGTCAGAAACTGACCTTGATGAACTTGACAGGTTGACACGTCGAATATTGATAAAGTTGCCGTGCCTGTATCCAAACTCATCTACGAAAAGACTATGCATCCCAAGAAAGTTGGGGGGTAGACGTCTTCTGAACGTAAAAAATCTCTGTTTCAATTGAGAAAATACGATGAGAAAACACTTCATTGATTCAAACAGTGCGTTAATGAAATTGGTTGCAAATGAGGACCGGGGTTTCACCACACTAAACCTAAATAAACAAAACCGTATTGATAGCAGAACAACACTCACGGATTGCGTTCGAGAATGGAAAAGACAAACATTACATGGAAGGTTTCCTAAATCACTCGAAGATGACACCATTGACGAACAATTGCCTCTAAAGTGTAAAGTGGCTGACAGATGGACTGTGGTACCCAGAAACAGAGGGTTTAGTGATATATATTCAACATAGCGTAAAAAGAACAAAGCACTATTAAATGCATATTCTGCACTTGGACGTAGTTGATAAGTCCTGGAAATGCGGTACTCTGGGGAAAATGCTTATTTAATAATGCTTATTTAGCTCCGAATGCTTATTTAGGACGACATAAATAGCTGGCAAAAATCACACATCAGCAAATTGCACTAAAATACTCGCTATTAGAAAGCGCACTTACTTAGTGGACACTGAATAAAGTAGCAACCTTTCAAGCAGCCTTTCAAGCAACCTCAAGGCCTGGGTTTCTCGAAATTGATTGCCATAGTGGGACAACGTGCCACTACGGCAATCGAATTCGACGACGGACGTGTCATATTGTTCGTAAAATACTATGTTAGGGTGAGAGGAGCTGAATTGCTTTTTCATCTTGGCATTGGAATATCGACCAGCAGGAGCTGAAATTCTACATTAATGTTAAGCAGAATAATACTATAATAAACCAAATGCTAGTGACATCTATCGGACGAAAGCTCAAGTAGGAAGCAGATCAATAATCGAGATATAATGATTGAGGAATTATTTTATAATTATTAAGTTTAATATGTTAATATCATAGGGATATGGACAAAACTTAATTAATACAAAATTAAAAATCAAAATGTTGGACTTTTTTCAAAATTAATAATAAATTGTTTCTATTTAGTCTATAGGCTTGTCTGGGAAATTGGTTTCTAAGTAAAATTTAAAAGGAAAATTCGTATGCCATAGACTTTATTGGAATAATATCGTACATGAATAGAGTACGAGCTTTGAGTGTATTTGTTTAAATTTTATTTGCAAGAATGTCTGATTTCTGAAAATTTCATTCGTGATGTGGACAAAAAAAATTCGAGAAAACTTAAGAAAATGATTCACGATTTCAAAGTTATCAAGTAAATTTCTACAGGTTTTAAGGTCAGTTTTGTACACTATTGTTTCGGAGAAATTGCATTATCGAAAAATGTATTTTGGGTGGATTCTAAGACCGTTTTCTCACGATCACAAAACAAAGATGGGGATGAGAGAAGGGGATGAATTGTTAGTCTCACATGACTCCTGAGTCCAACTAACAGTCAATGGAATGGCGACACACTAGTGGCGCCTCGTGGGTTTTTAAAGTGGGAGGGCGTAGAAGAAAATAGTGCTGCTGGAGATTTTTGTTGCTTTCCCCTTTCTCCTTATTACCATTCTATTGAAACCCTATACAGGAGGTGACCCAGGAAAATGAGTTAAAGGAAACGAACTCAACGGAACTTAAATATTGCGTTTTGCTCTGAGAAATTGTTTACTGTGATAAATGCTGGAGGGGCGGTGCCCCAACCCTCTTCCTTACGAGCCGCCACTGCGACACACATGACAACTGTTTTTTGGGACAGGAAAGGGACTTGTTAGTGGATTTTATTCCGAAAGGGTACAGCAATCAATTTTGAGGTGTGTTGTGTCACCGTAAGAAAACTCCGGCGTTCCATACAAACCAAGCGGCGTGACCTACTGTCTTCCAGTGTGATGTTGCTTCATGACAATGTACAACCAAATGTTTCTGCACAAACATAAGGTTTACATAAGGTTTGGTTAGCCAGCTTACAGTCCAGAACTTGTACCCAATGATTTTCATTTGTTGGTCAACGATTCAACGACGTCGAAGAAGTTAAAGCTGCAGTCATAGATTGGGCTTCCTTCACAGGCGGCAGATTTCTTTGACGCCGGACATCAAAAACTTGTGGAGCCGTACGACAAGTGTTTGGTTTGGTTAAAATTACGTAGGAAAATAGATAAAAGTATGTAGAATGTGGAAAATTTTTTTTTTAATAATATTTATAGTATTTTTCTTTATAGTAAAAAACGGACCGGAAATGGAAAAATATACCTCGTAATTAAATACTGAAATTGATTTGTTAGTTAAACAATATATTTTAATTAAATACTATTGGAAACATATTTTTTGTTGCCCTATATTTGTAGCTGATCTCACACTGGGTTTAAATGTAACAGCATCAGAAAATAATTCTCAGTTACAAAAAGGTTGCAATTTATCAAACCTTTTCATATTGTATTTTCTATATAATTATCGGAAAAAAATTGTTATGTGTCAAAGACTTTTTAAATATTTTATTTTTATTCATGCGACCAGAGTCAATAAAACGTACACATTTAGAGCTATCCCATTAATATCTGGACATTAATCTGAAAGTATAACACTGTTACAAGCACCTCCCATAGACGCTACCTACCTTCCACGGGGGCGGAGTTACTGTCCTCCCTCTCTGAATTGCTTGTTCCACTCCCGGAGCCTTGCGGTTTCTTGGGTTTCCTTTTACGCGTCTGTATGCCGTCCTTGCGCATGGCTAAAGGCCGATTTACTCCGTGCAGCTTAAAATACAAGCCGCAGGCGTTACATACTGGTTCGCCGTCGTTGTTACGTCTCCAAAGAGTGGTTGTTCTCGTTCCGCAGTTCGTACAGCAAAGACCTAATCGTCTTGTTGCGGTCTGGAAAAAATATATATGTCTGAATACTCGATAAACACTCAGTGACAAAATGCTGGCACACTTGAAAAGTTTTGTTTAAGACTTTTCTAAATAATGTATTAAGAATGTATCGAAGGCAAAAATACTTAAAATTAATATTAATAAAACGGTGCAAAATTGTTTTTGCACAAAAAAGTTTTGAATGGCTCAGTCAATCGGTCTGAAATTTTCACAGTGGCTTAAGGATTGAGTAAAGAATATTCTGTCAAATTTTTAAACGTTTTGTATTATTTTGACATACGTCCGATACATCCTTAAGGTTTAACATATGTATCATTAATAATTATCAAAAATAAATAATATTTAGAGATTTTAATTAATATTTAAGTATTATTAAAAAATTTATGTTCGTTGTTCCGAAGATTTAAATGAAAAATATTTTTACCGAAAAGTTATAATCAAGGCATATTCTTTAAGTTGAACTGAAGACAGATTAAAAAAAAACATTTTATTTTTTAATAGATTTTAGATGCCTTAAAATGTTAGACCCACTCCCAGTTCAATAGGAAATAGGAAAGTCAAGAAAATGGAAATATAAACTGACAACATTTTAATGTTTCGTGGTCTTTCCACCACCTTTTATTAAATCAAAAATTCTATTTTTTCAAAAAATCTTGCAACTGTTTTATTGTTCTAAGATAAATAAGATACATTTTGTTGTTCTAACAATGTTCTTGGTAGTTAACTCTGGAAAGAAATACTAAGTTGCCTGTTTTTTTGTGACCTTTTTTCTTCCCTCTGTTTACCGTCTCAATAAATGTATTTCTTCCTTACTGATATAATGAAAATATAAAGAAAAATTATCAGGCCCCATCCACAATTTTTTTTTTTGTAAGAAAAACTCCTATTTAGTGGAAAGATAGTATGGAAAATATCTTTTCACTATTCAGCCCATTACATGACTTATTAGCTAAAGCTTATTAATCTTTAAATTTTATTTTTTTTATTAATATTAATTTTTAAATAATTTTAGGACATTCCTAACTCTTCTTTGAACTTTAGCTTTCTCAGCAATTGCAATCTTATAGGAATTCGATGCATTACTCAGGATGAGTTTTTTTGCTCTTCTTGACAGAGCAGGTGGAATCCCAGTTGAACAGTGAGTTCCGTTTGAGTCGCCGAACCGATTCAACTTGTAACCGAAGAAAAACTACGCTTGAATCGGCGTGTAAAACTTCGGTGATAACCTTCTTCTGAAAAACATTCATTTTTTCCCATAATGAATCACACATTTTTGTTCTTTTTTAATACAAATCCCCATGATTAAACTGATGAATAAGTGAACTAACAGGTAAACTTACAGGTTTTTGACCATAGATCTTTTGTTTGATCATCAGTGGCGGCTCGTCAGGGGACGCGGGTGAAGCACCGCTTCACCCACAATTTCCGAAACAAAAACTTACATTTTATTTTTTATATAAAACTTAATTGGTATAATAATTTATTTAATTACGTATACATTAATACATCAGCATTATAATAATTAATGCCAAATTAATACAATACTAACAATTATATGAATTATACAAAATACAAACGTAGCGTAATCTTAAAGAATAGAGCGACGACTGCGGCGAGCGGCGAGCGGCGAGTGCCGTTGTTCAACAGTTCAAACACTCAGAAAACTCTACCTCGTATGAGATGCCTGGGAAGCGCAACCAGCACGATCGATAATATCGCTGCCAAATTCCAGATTTGTTTACGGAGGTTGCCATGGTAACGCACAAAGCCGTCTTCTAAATACGTGAGCTAAAAATAGAAAACGGCGCGGCGCGTGGATGCTGCTGCAGCAGGCTTTATTGCACGCGTTTCGTTTCCTTAAGAATAAAATTCAGTGAATTTACATCGAATCGAGCCGTGCGGGTGGCTGTTAAAGTTTTTGAAAATGTTTCCATTGTACGATCCGGTGTGCATTTTGTTGGAAACACCATTTTCCAGATGGAAAAACGATGACAAAAAAGACTTTCTGCATACAGAGGGACCTAACACCAAACCTTTTCTTGAAATAGAAAAACAAGGAAAATCAAAAGACAGAGTTTTCGTTCGAAAGTTCCGCAATCAGTGGTATGCTGATTATAAGTAGTTGTGTGAAAGTGTTTATTTGAAGAAACTGTTTTGTATGCCTTGTTTGACAGTAGGTGTAAAATTAAGTGTGTGGAATAAAGAGGGTTTTAACAATTTTGGAAATGTAACAAGGGGTTGTAGTAGACATGAAGCTTCTTCAGATCACATTCACTGTGCATTATCGTTTGCCAAATTAAAGAAAAACCTCAGCACAATTGAAGACGCGTTGAAGGAAAATTCCAGGTTGTATTTAAAAATGTTCAATGACAATGTGCTTTTAAATAGAAGATTCATGCAGTTACCTATTCGCGCCACTGTTTATTTAGGAAAACAAGAGTTAGCATTTTGAGGGCACAACGAATCTGATTCCTCGGATAATCGGGGGAATTTCAAAGAACTTTTGGACTCTTATATATCTGTGGGTAGTGTGGACATTCAAGAACACTATAAGAAGATATCCCCCATTTTTTTTGCAAATTCAAAAACAATCCAGAACGAATTGATAGACTGTATTTCGGATTACATCGATGAACATGTGGATCGTGAAATAAAAGACAGTAATTTTTTCTCTATTCAAGTCGACGACTCAACGGACATTCTTCAGAAATCTCAGTGCAGCATTATACTTCGATACGTTAATAGTGCGGGAAAGTTAGTTGAGCGGTTTTTGGGCTTCTTTGATGTTAGTATCGACCGAACAGCGGATGCTCTTTTTGATTTGGTGACTAAACATATTGAAAAATACAATTTCCGTTCAAAATTAGTAGGACAATGCTACGACGGCGCTAGTGTCATGTCAGGACATATAAATGGTCTCCAATCAAAAATAAAAACCGAAGCTCGACAAGCCATTTTTGTACATTGTGCAGCTCACCGTTTCAATTTAGTGCTTCAGCAGAGTTGCAGTACTATACCACAGTGCCGTATTTTTTTCGCAAACGTGAATAGTTTCCCGACTTTTTTTCATCATTCTACAAAGAGAACTCAAGTAGCTGACACAATAATGAAAAAAAGGGTACCCACATCTGTTTCAACCCGTTGGACATCGAATTCTAAGATAGTGAATGTGATTGATAATGAATGGGACGGTTTAAAAACAGTTTTTACTGAAATTAGAGACGACAAAATTTCGGATCAAAGTTCAATAACTCAAAGTGTGGGCTTCTTAAATCATCTGAATAATTTTGAATTTGCTCTACTCAGTGCTATTTTTAGTGACATTTTCAAAATGACTGATATTCTGTTTGATGTGTTACCTAAACGTTCACTTAACATTAATTTTTGTATAACACAAGTTAGGAAAACTCAACGTCTTTTAAATGGAAAAAGAAATGAGGAAAATTTCCAAAAACTTTTTGATTCAGTCAGTGTAAAAGTGTCAGTACCAACTAATTATCGCGAGGGACGAAAAACTTTAACGACTGAAGAAATCTTTGAAAAATACAAAGTATTGTATTACGAAATTTTAGATACTATCTCTGGACAAATTGACACACGATTTCAAGACATGGATAAACTTATTTTTGTTACACTCATGGACACAGCACGGTTTGCAGAGTATGCAAAAACCTTTCCTTTAGAGTCAGTGAATAATTTAAAAGCATTTTTTTCCGACCTATTTCCAGATATATCAAGGCTGAAAAATGAATTAACCTTCATTTATAATGATGAAAATTACCACAAAATTCAATTGGATCGAATGTTGGAACTTTTACACGAGAATAGAGATATCTTCAAGGAAGCTTCCAGATTATTATGCCTGATTGTGACGATTCCCTCGACTAGTGTCTCAGTTGAACGTAGTTTTTCCTGTTTGAAAAGAATCAAGACATTTTTACGAAATTCAATGACAGAAAACAGACTAAGTAATTTGGCGAAAATTTCTATTGAAAAAGGACTTTTGAACGAACTTTTAAGTGTGGAACCATTTTATGAGGACATTATTGAAAGATTTGCAGCTTTAAAAGACCGAAGAATTGACCTTACATTTAAAAACTAGAAACATTATGTGCGGTTGCAGATTTTGCAGTGCCCCTACGTTAGTCGCTGTTGAAGTGCGGGTGAGTAAGCTATTTTTTTTTATGTTATTGTTATGTTTTTATACATTTTTGGATTTGCTGCTTATGATATACCTATTATTTTTCGAGCTGCGCTTCACCTCCTATTTAGACCACGAGCCGCCACTGTTGATCATCATATCATAGATGTTTGATCATAATTCTGAAACGGATGGTAGTGGTCAAAACCGTCTGTACTGTTCTTATTAAAATCGGCTGAAAGCAGCAATTGAAGAGAACCGACCAGAATTAGTAAACCGGAAAGAAAAACCTTTGGCAGGCCCAACATAACAACAGGAGAGAAACATTTTTGGGACGGATTGAAAGTGAATCTCATTTTCTCGAACGTCTCTATTACTGGTGACGAGTCTTGAATTTTGGAATAAGATCCGGAAACGAAGCGTCAGAGCCGGGAATGGCACACTCTAACCTGACCACGGCTAAAAAAAAACTGAATGAGCAACTGAACGATCAAAAGCATTGTGATTGGCTTTTCTGATAGCTAGGATTCTTAAAAATTTCGAAAATTTTGAAAATTTCGAAAAATAAGAAGTCGAAGTCCCCTTATTCACCAGACTAGAGTCCTTGTGAGTTTTTCATTTTTTTAAGATTGAAAATTCATCTCAAAGAACACCAATTTAGGCTAGTAGGGAACATTGAGACTGCCGTAACCCACCAGCTAAAGTTGGTTTCAATATCTGAGTTTCAACACTGCCCTGAAGAGTGGAGAAATCCTTTCCAGCACTGTGTCGCTTTCCAAGGTATCAACTTTGAAGGAGACAATGTAGAACTGTAATTTCGATTGAATAAAAAAGTGTACAAATTTAGTCTCATTATTTTATGTACACATTTTGTTTCTCTTATTTTCTTGTAAATCATAATTATAAAAAAATTACCAGAAATAATTCATATAAAGCCATAATACATGTATAAATTAAATTGCACATTTTGTTTACTAATACATCTAATAATATTTCTAACATTTTTTTGGCATTTCTATATTATTTTTCGTAATGGAAAAATATGTTTAGCGATATGCTTGGGAAACAAATAAGCATATCATTTAAAACCACTAAACTATAAAATTTAAAGCATTATTATATGTGCCATTTTAAATATGTATATGTATAGTTAGTTTAGGATAATTATTTCATGCCTTGTCTGTTAATTTTGCTATGGAAAATATTTAAAATATTTTCTATTTAAAAATCTAAGTACCGCAAAATATTTTCGAATAACAATTACAATTTACAAGTCATTCTATAGTATTAATTGTTTTCTTATGCCTTCTGTATAACAGCCTTCTGTATAACAATAAACAAATTTGTTGATTGAGATACTACACAGACTTAGTATGTATGTAATAAAGTAATGAGAATGATGGCATAACGTTCGATCCGGCAACATTGTTGGTTTCTCTTATGGAAGGGATGCAGGACAACATCTGATGCAGTTTCAGTACGTGTCTGAATTTCCTAAAGTCAGTTTGTGGTCCGTAGCAATTTTTTTAGTGAATCGAATTTTCCTAGTGCGTTTTGAAAATCAGTGTGACGGCTGAAATGAGCCATTTCTGGTTTTTATGCTTTGTTTTCGTGTTATAATTAAAAATCCAAGACTCGTTACCAGTAATGACATGTTCCAGAAAATGAAGGTCATTTTCAATCCGCCTCAAAAATTTAAAATGTTTCCCTCGTGTTGTCCTTTTATCATGTGAAAGGTCTTTCGGAATCATATTCGCACAGATCTTCTCTCTGTAGTTTTCAATATTGCTGATTTTCTAGGAGCTGGAAGTCCAACTTTCCCTCCATCTCCTAGATGATCTCTCAGTTGGTCTTCTACTACCTGGCTTTCCTATTTTTACCCACTTGCCAATCGTTGTACATGATCTCTTTATCCTTCCCTTCTTATCCCCTGAAAATAGTGTTTTCATAGGACTGTTAAAATTTTGCAAAAGTTTCCGTCGCTTCACTTCCAAAAGGGAAGATAACAGCGTTGCCAGATCGAACCTTACGACACTAGTCTCAGTATTTTATTTACACATCGCGTATTTTCAGTACATTAAATCTAAATCTAAGCGATTTTAAGATTGCTGCCTGAAAGAAGAACATGTCTTCTATTAGATCGTTATCATCATATATAATAAGAAATTAACATTTATTCTAGGTTGTTGCCGGTGAGTAGGCACTTATCTGATAGTACTGTTGACAAATATTAATTATCTTTTCTAACCAATCCTTTAATTCAATTCAATTTTACCGTGGCAGAATAGAAAACTGTATTCATATCTCGGTATTCAATTCATGTGATAAAAATAAGCTCAGAAATTTAAGCAACTAGGATATCACTATACGTTAAACTGTTTAAATTTGTTTAATTAAAGATTTTCCTGTCAAAATTTCCACTTTAATATTAATGTTTGACGTGTTTCGGTGGCACTGCAGCTACCCACTATAGATCCCACTGTAGATCCCCCACCACCTCCATGCTGTTGTTGTGTCAGTCCCTTGTCAATAAATAAAAACCGTTAAATAATCTTTTTACACAAATAGTGTGTTTTTTTCGATCTTGACATAACTGATTTTTACTTTTTTTAACATTTGTTTATCAGTTTCTTTCATTTTCAATTTAGCTTAAAATGAACACGCGTTCTCGTACTAGCTGTGCGTCTGAAGAAGAAGTTATATAAGGCAGCTGATATTTTCGACGACAAAGAGAGTGAAAGCGAGACCAAATCGGTTTTTGAAGAGCATCATACCAGTGAACTTTACCTAACTAAATAAATATATTTTTTAAAATAAAGCTACATTATGTAATAAGTATCTGATAGTACATTAAATCCCCCTTTTAAATATCGTTGAAACAAAGTTAACTGAGGTAGCCGCTACTTGATGGAAATTCATTTTAAACAGATAAACAAAGATTAATACCTAAAAATTTCCACTATATTTAAAGTTGTATGTATGACAATTGATTCGACACACAGTGTCGTTTTCAAAAACAAACTATACTCCAGTTATAGTTTGTATTTGAAAAAGACTCTGTGTGTCGAAACAATTGTCATACATTCAATTTTCGCGAATTAGCTTAGTTTTATGCCGTGAACTTTCTTAATTTATACATATTTTAAAGTGCCATCTTTCAGCTTCAAAATGAAGTGTAATATACGAA
Source organism: Cosmopolites sordidus (assembly GCA_031761425.1). NCBI lineage: Eukaryota > Metazoa > Arthropoda > Insecta > Coleoptera > Curculionidae > Cosmopolites > Cosmopolites sordidus. The sequence goes on along the minus strand of JARFXV010001316.1, from coordinate 85,022 downwards.
TCTACTGTGAATATAACCTGAAAAATCAGTTAGTAATACGATGTCGTTGGAAAAGCAACATTTAAGGCATTAACTTTTTTTCGCCTTTCAACTGAAAAAAAAAGCTGCGAAAGTCCAGGACATGGTCTTTTGGAAAATCTATTTGGAAGGAAGTTGAAAGAGCTATTTGCCATTGACTATGACTATTGTTAAATGTACTGCAATTGAATATATAACTGATCTATTATATTGTAATGTATTGCTATTTTCTGTATTGATCATTGTTAAATGTACTATAATAAAAGTATTATTATTTCCATCGACTTGATATCACTCTCTCAGCTCAAAAAGCTGGAAACCATAAACCGATTCCTCCCTCGCGATGTTGGAGTTCGGCCTGGGAATACATTTCATTATAACCCAGTTGGCATTAAGGCAAAAATTTTCGACCTATGTGGCAGGTTTGCAACAATATAGCCCGTTGTCCCACTTTTGTGATATTTCTATTTAGTCCGCAATTTGTTAAACTTTTGGAGAACCTGTGGCTCACCAATCCCTCTGCGGAAATTACAAAAGGTTCGATGTTCACTTTTTCAAGTAGCCAAATGTTCTTCAATTCATAAAAAAGATTCTGATACTCAGAAACCTTTTCCACCTCAGTTTTATGTATATTATGAGACAGTGGTATGGCAATATCAATAATTGTTCCCCACTTTTCTTTTTTATTTATTAAGACTATGTCTGGTCTATTGTAGTCGACAGAGTCCTGTCAGTTATTATCGGTCTATCCCAGTAGATCAGCACATCGTCAGACTCCAGAACAGCTTGAGGCCTGTATTTATAATATGGCGCAGTAGATGTTGGTAAAAGACCATAATTAAGTGCCAGTTTTTGATGGATGGAGCTTTTGATAGGATTTATCCACCAATTATGCGCTCAACAGTCTCCCCTATTTTACCACACTTTCGACATATGTTCAGTGTTTTCTTTAAGGATTTATTTTTTGTAATTATTAGTTTTGATGACTTTATCCTGGATAGCAATAAGAAAACCTTCAGTGTCCGGATATAGTTGATTCTCGTCTAACCAGAGCAGATAAGCTTTATTATCAATAGTATTGCATTATTATTATCAATAGTATTGAGTATTATTCTGCTCATCCTTAGTGTAGAATCTCAGCTCATGCTGGCTGATAGTCCAATGCCAAGATGAAAAAGCAATTCACCTCCTCTCACCCTAGCATACTATTTTACGAACAATGTGACACGTCTACAAGAGCACGGCACGCTGTCCCACTATGGCAATCGATCTCGAGATACCGAGGCTCTCGAGGTTCTTTGAAAATCTCTTACTTATCAGGCCTTCGGCGGATATAACGAAGGGCACTACATCTACCTTACTCAGTTTCCACTGGTTCTTCAACTCGTATGCCAGATTTTCATACTTTGTGGATTTTTCTATCTCAGTTTTTCTAATATTGTGAGATAGCGGCACTGCGATGTCAATTATAAAAGCCCTCTTGTCCTTTTTGTTGATTAGAACAATATCCGGCCTGTTATAATCAACCGTTCGATCAGTAGTGATTGGTCTGTCCCAGTAAAGAATGGTATCGGATGATTCAAGTACAGGAGAAGGCGAGTACTTATAATATGGAGGAGGTGCATTTTCTAATAGCGAGTATTTTTTTGCAATTTGTTGATGTACAATTTTTGCCAGCTGATTATGCCGTCCTAAATAAGCATTAGGAGCAAGGGCCGAGCAACCGTCAATAAGGTGCTCAATTATTTCCCCCAAAGTACCGCATTCCCTGCACTTATCGACTACGTTCAAATGCAGTATGTGCTTTTCATAGTTTTTTGTTCTTGTTACCCTATCTTGAATAGATATCACGAAACCTTCTGTTTCTGGGTATAAGAGTCCATCGGTCAGCCACTTCAGAGACAATTGTTCGTTAATGGAGTCATCTTCGAGTGACTTAGGAAACCTTCCGTGCAATGCTTGTCCCTTCCATTCTCGAACGCAATCCGTGAATGTTGTTCTGCTATCAATACGATTTTGTTTATTTAAGTTCAGTGGGGTGAAACTCCGGTCCTCATTTGCAACCAATTTCATTAACGTACTGTTTGAATCAATGAAGTGTTTTCTCATTCTATTTTCTTGATTGAGACAGAGATTTTTTACATTTACAAGGCCTCTACCGCCCAACTTTCTTGGGATGTATAGTCTTTTCGTAGATGAGTTTGGATGCAGGCATCGGAACTTTGTTAATGTTCGGCGTGTTAACCTATCAAGTTCATCAAGGTCAGTTTCTGACCATTTAACAATGTCAAAAGAATATGTCAGAGTTGGCACTGCCCAACCATTGATCGCTCTAATGAGGTTTCCACTGTTCAGTTTGGTGTTTAAATGTTTTGTAAGTGTCTTTTAGTATAGAGTAGAAAAGTCCTTCTTTAACTGGTTATGATCAAGTTTATGCTTTTGGGATATTCCTAAATATTTGTAGGATTCTTCTGGTGCTAGTTCTTGTACGTTACAAAGTGTTGAATGTTGACTCTGAACCTTTCCCTTCTGTATACTCATGGTAGAACATTTGTCCAGTCCGAATGATATTCTGATATCCCTACTGAATGTTTCAACCGTTTTTATCAATGAGTTTAATTTTTCTCTAGTTTCTCCATATAATTTAAGGTCATCCATATATAGTAGATGAGAGAGCTTTCTTGGATTCCTCATGTTAAGTTTATATCCAATATTGCTGTTGTTGAGTAGTGTGGACAAAGGGTTCAATGCTAGACAGAACCAAATTGGAGAAAGGGAATCTCCCTGAAAAATTCCCCTCTCGATATTTGTAGCAGCAATGCATTGTTGACCGACAAAAAGATTCGTTTTCCACTTCCCCATCAGGCACTTTAATGAATTAATAATCGGGGGGCTAGTCTTATAGAAATTCAGAACCTCAGCCAATGGGAAGGGACACTATCGAATGCTTTCTTGTAGTGTATATAGCAGATATTTAAGTTGCGTTTTCTTTTTCGCGCTTGCTCAAGAACTACAGCATCGATCGTCAATTGTTCCTTGCAGCCCATACTTGCTCTTATACATCCTTTCTGTTCTTCTTCAAAAATGTTGTTTTTATCACAATGTTGGTAGATTTTTTCATTGGGTAGGGCTGTGAACAGTTTATATAATACTGACAGACATGTGATTGGTCTGTAGTTATTGGGTTGCTTAACGTCCCCTTTTTTGAACACTAGGTATGTATTGCCCTCCATTAGGAAGTCGGGGAAAGTGTCTGGATTTATTAAAATCTTTTTAAATACATTTGCAAGTACGGGATAGACGGCTGTAAAGCTTTTAATCTAGAAGTTATGCAATCCATCTGGTCCAGGTGCCCTCCAGTTGTGAGTCTTCCTGACAGCAGTGTAAATATCAATCTCTGTGAAATCGTTAGACTCCATATCTGGGAGAGCATTTGTCTGTTCTTGAATGGTATTAACCCAAGGAGCCAATTTTTCGTAGCCGTGTGATTTTTTCCAAACCAATCTACAATATTCCGCAAAGGAAGACACATCCATATTCTTAAGTTCTGACTTGTTGTTTCCTTCTGCTTCGAGTTCTCTATAAAATTTCTTTTGGCTATTTGCAAATACTGAATTTTGATGTTTTCGCTTTTCTAGTTCATTATATCTTGCTAGCCTGGCTCCTTTCGATTTAACTTTTTGCCTAAACCGATCTTTTAGATCTAACAATTTTTCTGCCAGGTTTGAATCATCGAAGTCAATGCCGGATTTATTGGCAATTATTTTTGCTTTTCTCGCTACTTTATTTGACTGATTACCAGAAAGATACTCTGAGATAATGTCAACTTTCCCCCGGAACTCATTAATATTGCTTTCAAGGCGCGTTTTCCAGACAGGTATATTTTTCTGGATACTACGGCCAGCCGCATTATGGGTGTAAGTCTTTTGACCTGAAATTTCGATGGCAGTCACTGCTGCACAATATAATGCAAGATGCATATCGCTTAAATTCATCATCCCAGATCAAAATTGGAAACATTGCTGAAAGAAAAACTTTGCCGTACACTTCTAGAGGTCGTACAGGAATACGCAGTAACACCCCAAGTTGCTTCTAAACGTTTATACAGCTAGGAAAATTTGAAAAGGAGAGTCACTGGGTGCCCTATGAACTCGCAGTTGATAATAATGGTAGATACTCATAGTGTTGAGTCATTGCCCTCCGAATTCAAGAAAAAGCACTTCCTGCTATAAGTTTGTGATCTGTGACGAAAAGTGGATTCTCTACGACAGTCCAAAGAGGTGAAAATCGTGGATTAATCCATTAGAGACATCAATCAGATATCTAAAGTCTATTTACCGAAGAAAGACAGTCGACATAAAAAATGACCAATGCGTGATCAGCACGTGATATTTTAGCCAGAAACGCTGAGCGCCGCTGCTGTTGGCGGGAATCGGTCGAGCCGATTTTAACCACCAATAAAAACCCAGAGAAGAGAGTTAAATTATTACATTTGACTTATTGAATTTATTTGAATTATTACAATTGAATTATTATTTTTGACAAGTATCTCGCCTACCCCGAAATCTAGTTTGGAATGCCTAGATATGTGCGATAAAAACCTTTATCGTAATATTTACACATTACTACAAACCATTCCTGTATCCACGGTTACCCCAGAAAGGTCTTTCTCGAGCCTAAGGAGACTGAAAAACTATTTACGAAACACTACAAGTGAAAACAGACTTAATGGTTTGGCTCTCATGAACATTCACTATGGAACAGAAATTCATGCAGATGAAGTAGTGGATATATTTAAAAGAAAAAGCCGAAGATTTCTTCTTTAATGGTTTAGATTTAGCGCAGAGGAACGAAGTTAATTTAACCATTTCATTTAAAGTTAAGAACTTTATAAATATGTCGTCATTTTTCCGATGAATATATAGATATTAAATTTCATGTAAGTATATTTTTGTTGTTTTATTTACATCAAACTAAACTCCCCCAAAACTAAATCCTGGCTACGCCCGTGGTCAGAAGTAGCTGTGGCGGACATTCCGAAATTGTTTTCAAACATTAATGGCATTGAATGTTATTTCACACAATATAAATATTTCCAAGGCATCCAATTTGTTTGTTGTTTTATTTCAATTTATAGTTTGGACGCACTAAAAAAATCATTCTATTCTCCACTCTTCTGAAGTTTAATTTTATTTCAACGGTATCTTATTTGCTTCGACAAATAAACTACCTGACTGATTTCACTGCGATTTTTTTTAACAAAAAACGTTAAAATGAGGGAAACATGTGACTTTGCAAGAATATTTGGAAAGAAAATCCGGAAAGGGCCGTATAATTCTACAACGCTTGACTCTGATTTAAAAACTTAACGGGTATAGGAATGGGGCATAGGAATCTCAAAACACCCTTGAATAGAAAATTATTAGAATCCAACCTTCCAGGTGTTGCAAATCGTATAATTAGTTAAAATGGATAAATATATTTTGTATACATAAAATAGAAATTCACTTACGCTTAATTAAGCCTTACGCTTAATGATATATTGAACAATAAATACAAATAATAGAAAACATAAAAACATACCAGTCGTTTTGAAGGTTTAATCAACGGCCTGTTCATTCCATTCATTTTATGATAAAGTCCGCAAGCATTACACAAGTAGTGTCCTGTACCATCTCGACGCCACAAAGGTGTCGATATTGCACCGCAATTTACACATTCCCGACCTTCGCCAAATTGAAACTCCATTGTGGGATCTAGAAATGCAAAATAATGTAGAATCAATAAAAACATATACAGGGTGTTAGGTAAACATGCGGCAAAAATTAAAGGGGTTATTCCTTGACTTATTCTAAGAATATTTTGTTGTATGATGATTTTTGAAAAACCCCTTTGTTTCGAAGATACAGGGTGAACAAAATTTTGCGACATTAACATTTTATTATCAAAAAGTACATGTAATTTGCTCAATCTACCATAAATGTCGAAATGACTTCCTCCAGCCTTGATACAAGCATTCAGTCTTCTCGTCATTGACTGCCGAACTCTTTCAAACACACCAGGGTCGTTTCTAATTGAGTTACACCCAGCAATTATCCGATTTCGCAAATCATCCAAATTCTTCAATGGAGTAGCGTAAACTAATGACTTCAGATATCCCCAGAAGAAATAATCCCAGTGATCTTCCTGACCCTTCAGTTCGTTTCAATGTGCGTGTTTCACGAAGACGTCGATGAATGTTTTCGAAGATTTTTCGGTCGGGGACATTACGGGCTGGAAATCGTTCACTGTACAATCGCCTAGCTTGTAAGGCATTGTCATCAGCAAGTCCATACATGAAGTGCATGTCAGTCATCTCGGCGTTTGTATACATTATGATAGATGACTTCACTCACTATTTAAGACACGTCAAACAGCAAAACGTCACTCAATCTATATAAACAAATGCGACCGATGAAATCCACTTACTAGATAAAACAGCCGTTCCAAGTGATCGAGATAGAAAAAAAAAATTGTACTTGATAAACTCATTGACGTACACCCTACTTTTATTTACATTAATGATTTCGACAAATATCGAATATGGTTGTCGCAAATTTTGTTCGCCCTGTATCTTCGAAACAAAGGGGGTTTTCAAAAATCATCATAGAACAAAATATTTTTTGAATAGGACAAGTTTACCTAACACCCTGTATACAGAGTATCACATCATTGCGGTTTAGGTTGATATCTTGATAATGGCTAGAGATAGAGAAAAAGTTTAAGTAGAAGATTTGTAGAACTAAATAGGCTGCATAATTTAAAATTATTTTTATTTATACAGGGTGTCTCACAAAACCGTGGCGGGATCTAATTTTGTTTTTTTCTTATCGAATACTCTATTTGTCCATCCATTTTTGCATTTTGCTATTGATTCTAAACATATTCGATTTCGACTTAGGTATCCAGGTTTTTTGGTTAGCCTTTTGGCCCTTGGTTATGTTTTGGGGGTTTCTATCTAGCCCTGATCTAAACATATTTTGTGAAATATGCCCTATGTCCTGTATCGTATATTATTTATTTTTTGATGTAGGATTATCATTTTTAGTAGAAATGTTAGTGAAGCTATAACTGAATTTTTAATTCAAACAAAATTTGTCTACATTATACAAGGTGTTTAGGATAATTAAATTATATGAATACAATTCAAAACATCATATCTTAGTTTTTTTTAAATGGAGTGTCTAATATTTTTTCTTAATCCAATGTCCGACCACCTTTTCAATTAATTGAGTTCTTATGTCGTATTTACCCCAGTTATGTTGCTTTTCAAGATGTCAATAGTGACTGCTTTATCGCCATAGACGAAAGATTTAACATAACCCCAAAGAAAATAATCTAATGGTGTTAAATCACATGGCGTTGGTGGTTAGTTAACAGGTCTATTCCTCCAAATAACTTTCTCACCGAATTGTTCGATCAATAAATTGATAGTTGCGTTGGGTGTATGACATGTGGACAAAAGAAATACAGCTCAATACCTCGTAATTATTGTATCATTTGCGGCATTGTTGACAAAATGAACTGAATTTATGACGCAAACGATGGTCTTGTGGCTTAAGTTCTTGGATAAGCTGGATTTTGAAAGGCACCAGACCTAGGTCTTTACGCAAACTTTTCCACGTAGTCGAATAACATAACCCAACTTCCTGCGAACGGTAATAAATTGATAAGTTTGGATCTTCGTCAACACCGCCAGCAAAAGCGGTGATGTTTTATTTGGAACACAAAATCGTCACTTTTAAAACGCTGGAACCTGTATTCACATGTTTTTATTGATGGGGCATATTCTCAATATGCTTCACATAGCAATCGATGTCCATCAGCAGCTCCAAATTGAACCAATTTCTCCAAATTGAAACAAAAAAGCAGCGCTTCTCGCAAATTGTGTTTTGTTTGCACAAACATTGACGTGATTAGAGTACAAAGAAAGTATGTTGTTTACACTTCAGCGAAATTACACATACAGATTTTTAGAGGGAATTGATGACGCTTTAACATAAATATATTTACAAGATGGTCCGAAGTGATTTAATACTATAGTCTGTATAAAATTAAAAATTGAATTGAATATGTCCGAAGTGATTTAATACTATAGTCTGTATAAAATTAAAAATTGAATTGAATATGTTTAGTTTAAATCATATATATTATAGAAACTAGAATACTTTTTTAATGTGTTGCAGCAGTCTTAAGATTGAGTATGTCCACTGTTAGTACTATATCACAAAGAGTGATCGAAAGCGTCTCTAGAAAGCGTAGTTTTACTAAAAGGGTTACCAATACTGCAACTTTGAATACAAGTTCTATTCGAGAGACCATTTATATCATGTATAAACATAGTAGTATTCGTAACCTAAGAATTGCAGAAAAAAATTAACTGAGGTAGCTGATATTTGATGGAAATTCATTATAAATGCAACTTTAAATATAATGGATTAATCTTTGCTTATTCAATTGCAGAAAATACTATATTTTTTTCTTTATTTGGGTTTTTCGCCATGATCTAAAACTCAAATAATATCAAAAATATCTGTTCTTATGTAAATAAAGAATCAATGGGTAAAAACAAAAAACCAAAAAGAGGCAAATTTCTCAGTGATTCTTTTTTGTAATAAATTTACCTAACGAACAAAATTTTAAGAATATAAAAATGTACTAAAAAATATACAAACTCTTAACGTTAACGTTTCGGGAAGTATTCTCCTCCCGTTTTCAAAACGAATTTAAAAATAAATTACATTAATTTCTATAAATTATGAAAAGATAGGAAGTAAATATATTTTTTTTTGTGTTTGTCAATGATACTTACATTGACAATGTAAGTTTACATTATACATACATTATATATATATATATATCATCATCATCATCATCAGCCCGTATCGATCCACTGCAGGATGAAGGCCTCTTCAGCATGCTTCCAACCTTCACGGTCCTGGACTTTCCTCTGCCACTCGGGTCCAATATACTTAACGATGTCATCAGTCCACCGTGCTTTCGGTCTTCTTCGCGGACGTTTGCGATCAAGCGGTATCCACTCTAGGATTGCCCTGGTCCATCTGTCGTCCCATCGCCTCGCTATATGGCTTGCCCATCTCCATTTCAACTGTTTTACTCTTCCAATGATGTCACAGACTTTTGTTCGTTCCCTGATCCATGCGCAGGACTTTCTGTCTCGTCTTGTAATGCCAAGCATATATCTTTCCATTCCCCTCTGTGCCACCCGAAGTTTTTGAATTGATTGCGATGTGAGTGTCCAGGTTTCACTTCCGCATGTCATAACGGGTAGAACGCACTGATCGAATACTTTTCTTTTCAGGCAAAGTGGGAGTCTGCTCTTAAACACTATGTTGAGCCTACCAAATGCCTGCCAGCCACATTTAACACGCCGTTCCACCTCCCGGGCGGTATTCCCTTCCATAGAAATCCTCAGCCCAAGATATACAAAGCTATCCACAATCTCTAAATCCCTTCCTAAAACTGAAATTCTTCTGTCCTGAGCGAAGTTATTGAACATAACCTGACTCTTTTTCAGGTTTATTTTCAAGCCAAATGGTTCGCCAGCCATTTGCAGTTCTTGTATGCGTCTTTGCAGCTCCTCTGGGTCTTGTGAAATGAGAATAATATCAACTGCAAATCTAAGATGGTTTAAGTTTGCACCATTGATCTTTACCCCATCCTGTTCCCAATCCAGTTTACGGAATACTTCTTCAAGGCCAGCCGAGAAAAGAATAGGCGATATTGCGTCACCCTACCGTACACCTCGTTCTATATTAATTCCCACTTCAAGATCATCAAGGTGAATTGTGGCTGTAGCTCCATCATATATCAATTCTAATAGGTTTACATAGGCTCTCTCTACACCTTGGCTAAGCAGTGCATCCATTATCGCATGCTTTGAGATGGAATCAAATGCTTTTTCGTAGTCGATAAAAGCCAAGCACAGTGGCATGGTGTATTCGTTGTGCCTTTCTATGACCTGCTGTACAACCTGGATGTGATCCATTGTACTGAATCCACTTCTGAATCCTGCTTGTTCTCTTGGTTGTGCGTCATTCAGTTTTTTTAATATTCTTTTAGAAATTATCTTAGTGAAAACTTTGTACATCACTGATAGGAGGCTTATTGGACGGTAGTTCTTTAAATCTTCCTGTGTTCCTTTTTTTATGTAAAAGGATCACTTCTGCATTTTTCCATAAGTCAGCTACTTTTTGTTCTTTGAGGCATTTTGAGTATAATTTTGCCAGTGTTTTATGTAACGTCCGACGTACGATATATATATATATATATATATATATATATATATATATATATATATATATATATATATATATATATATATAATGTAAGACGTTACATTATATATATATATATATATATATATATATATATATATATAGACGTATAGACGTTACATTATATATATATATATATATATATATATATATATATATATATATATATATATATATATATATATATATATATATATATATATATATATATATATATGAATGTATGTATGGATATTATATATGAATAAATGTTATCGGTGATTATATAATCTTTTCATTTCAATAACCATTCAAATATTAAAAAATACCCGTGGTTTTTGAGCGAAGCATTTTATATATGCTGAATCTAACTAAAGATACTAAATGGATGACAATTGCAAAACTTTCAACATTTATTATAATTTTGTTAGTTACTTTGTAATTTGCATTTAATTTACAGTTGATTTTTTAATTATTATTAAGGTTAAATTGTAAAAAGATAAAGTAAGGTTATGATGTTTAATCGCAATCTGGCAACAGGACAGCCGAAATTTTATTCACGTGCTTAATGACGTGCGACGGTTTTAATTTTGTACGAGCTATACGTATGATATGTTTTGTAAATCCCTCAACACTTATTTGTACACCTGATAAATCTCGACAATTTGTAAGTGTTGTTCTGATGTTAAACGTTCCATGATGATTAGACTAAACTAAACTGAATAATTTTGACAACTTACAGTTCGTTTGACAGCGATCCCTATCTGACACACTAAAAAAAATCACCTTAAACTTTTGTTACAGCCTGGTATATTGTTTAATAAACATATGGTTAAAATACAGCAGCCGTTATAAAAATATAATCGTTATAAATAAAAATTTCTTCCTGTTATTTTTTTCCTGAAGTTATCCAGAGGGAAGTAAATTCTCTACGCGATCACCCCGAGTATCGATATCTTTTAAGTGTCTTCATGGATCAAACCGCGTCTGGCGTTCCTACCGCCTGTTCTGGTCGATTTTGAAACCGCTTTGATCTCTGATTTACATTGAAGCCTCTTATCGGTATCCTAATGCAGTTTTAAATTACCGACCCAGGTTGGATTTATAAGATTGGTCGTCTCGTAAAACTTGTATTAACGCAATCAATTAGACAGCCGTATCAGATTAATTTTGGCAGTTTGAGTTCCCATTCGAACATTTACGTTAATAAATACATGTTATCGATTGCAAAAAGTTATTTGGATATTTTTGTTTCGCTAAATATATAATTTATATCGGACGAGATAAGTAAGAAGATGGTCGAAAGGGACCTTGAATTTTTCTTTTTTGGTTTATTTTTTGTTTAGAATAATATCGTTGGAACGGCTATTATATCAAATTGGACGATAAATTAATTATCAATGTGGATTTCAAAAATATCATTCTTGTGCTTCCATCTACACCAGAAGCGCTTAGCATCAGTAGAAAATGGGTAAAAAGGAGCAGTGTTGAAAAAGAGGTTATATTTTTCAAAGCCTTTAAAAGAATAAAGAAAGAACCGACCCGACTGGCGAACGACCAACGTAGAACATTTCTCAGAAGGCATCCGGCCTTAGCCAGCCTTTCACTGGCGTGACTGAGGGGTAATTCGTAGTCGGATTTTACACTCTTGGCTAGAAACAATCACAAACATTTAGGAAGTAAACAGACACAAGAAAGAAAGAAAAACAACCATCGGAGCCAACTACCGCTCCAGTGAGGTTTCGGCACAGCAGCGGCAGGTCGCTGCTCTTACCTTATCTTACTGAATCTTCCATTTAAAATAGTTAAGTTACTGGCGACTTCTGGAAAAAGCGACAGTGCTATGACCTTGAAAATATTTTAAAATGAAAGAGACTCTTAAACAATCCTGAAGTCCAAAAATTCAGAATTCTACGTCTTTTCTAACCTTGAAAACTTTTGACGAACGACTGCCGTGAGAAACCCGGTATATTGTTTTCCTTTTCTCTTCCACCGAATCAGTTTCTTGACATTTTTGAACAATTTGGATTTGAACAACAGATGAACGATTGTGCAAACCGTAGACATCAATTTTCTAATATATCACATCAATATTTAATAAAATCATTCAACAATCTTAACGTGTTGTTGTATTGTACGACATTTTTATAAATGTCATACAATACACTTCTGAAATGAGACTAGACTTAAGCAAATTCACATCTGTGTTTTATTCAAGAATGAAACAAAACAATCAATTTTAAAGATCTGTTAAAATAAAAATTTGTGCAGTATCAACAAACGACATTACCTTACTAAATTACCATTATTAGAATTTTATCCAAATAGGATAACGTAACGGTTTAGGTTATTAAGCTTTTAACACATGCAGATAACTTGTACGTAAACTAGTACCGATCTAAAAAGAAACCGTAAAATATTTACCATAAGGTGAGCTTCTTTGGAATCCGCCATCGTAAGCGCCCCACGATCTCATCATCATATTTTGCGCGTAAAACTGTCCCGCCGCCAACGCTCCAGCATGATGTGTAGTTGCGCCTAAGCCATGAGCAGCAGGTGCAGCCATTTCCGCATAGCCGCTTCCCGTGTGCCAAGCATTTTGGTGGGCAGCCGTACCTGCAAATAAATTGAAATCATTTATAGACCTCGGTAAATTTAGTCACCTCGCTATTAAATCTAGTGAAATTTAATATAATTTTCTGAAGGTATAAATATTACTAACTGTTTACGTATCTTAAACAGGGTGATTTTTTTTTAGTGTGCCCGAGGTTTAAATTCCAATAAAACAACAATTTAAATTAGATGTTTTAAAACTACACTCGTCGGCAAAAGTCTTGCCTTTATAATTTTGTTTTGATACGAAAATATTTCGAGTTATTTTTTCAAAAGAAAGCTTAAAGGATTAGTGGATGCGTGCAAGAGAACAAATTGAGTAATTTTGTTTTTGTTCTCGGTTTTTATAAATATTAAAAAAAATGTATCTAAAAATAAAATAAAACACATTCTCAAAATAAGCTAAATTAATGTAAATATTGATCAACTAAGAGGCAGTATTACTTCCCCTACTTTTTATCAATGCGTACACTATTCGATGCATGTCAATAATTAGGTTATTAATAGTGTCTTGTGATAAATTGGTTCGTTCCTCTTGAGCAGCCAAAATTAGCTTCTAGCGATTTCTTAGCGGATTGTTCCTACGGTTAATGGCTCTAGAAGGGTAGTCTCAAATATGTTCGATTGGATTAATATCCGGCGATAATGGCGGCCAATCTAATTTGTTGAGTCCAGCTTCATTTAGAGCCATTTGGATGATCCTAGCCCTATGTAGGCGTGCGTTATCATCCATAAAGATAACAATGTTACTAATTTCTTGTTGTAATGGATAAATAACAGATCTGATATGTTCCAAGTAGAAATACGTGTTCATTGTTTGTGCGAAGTGAATGAGCTCTGTTCTTCCATTGTAAAATATTTCTCCCCAAAACATTTTGCTACCGCCCTGATACGCAGCTACTTCAATAGCTGTATTATGGCGACGCTGTCTTCCTACCTTTCTCCAAGCCCTCTGACGATAATCATCGTTGATTAAACCAATTCTTGTTTTATCAGTAAAAACGACGTTTCTCCAGTCAGGCAATAACCAGGCTTGATTCTCTCTGACCCATCGAAAATGGCTTAGTCTTTGCTGGTAACTTATCAACTAATTGAATCTAATTGGGCGTCTGCGATGCAGCCCAACGCCTTCAGGAAACCATGCGACCTGATATATGTACGATCAGTGATCAACACGATCAGTTCAGTCCATGCATATTGAGCAAGAGAACGATCTTATCGTTCATTTGTAACTCTTCTTCGACCACTTCTGGGTAGTGAGGTAACATAACAGGTTTCTTCGAATCTTCGAATTGTTCTGTTAAACTTCTCCGAACAATATTTAAACGAGTAGCAATTTGATGTCGCCAGAAACCTTTTTGGTACAAGGCAATAATTCGGGCTCTATTAAACGCAGAAATTTCAGCTCCAGACATTATATTGCTATATTGTACGATTAACACAAATAAACTGATGTAATAAATCATCGTATAAATACATTGGTGGTAAATGTTAATAAAAAACCCAAAGATATTTTTGCCACGTTTATGTTTATTAATTTTTCTGATAAATAAATTCCTTAGCTCTTATTGCGCCTGGACGCAACAAGGGGGGGGGGGGCAAGACTTTTTCCGATGAGTTTTTTTATTTTATATGAAATAACATTCGGTTTCATTACTTTAATGTTTGAAAATAATTCTCCACAAATGTCCACCACGGCTACTTTCGGCAACATTAAAAGCAATTTCGCTTTCCTTCCAAGGCGTCAAGTGTTGCTGATTTATGGGCTCAAACAAAATATTTAACATAACCCCAGAGATAATACTCTATAGGCATTAAATCACATCATTTTGGTGGCCAATTAACAGGCCCCTTCCTTGAAATAATTTTTTCATCGAATTGTTCCTTCAGTAAATCGATTGTTGTGATGGCTGTTTGACATGTAGAGCCGTTTCTCCCCCAGATCAATACCATTCAAGTTTGGAATTAAATAATCATTGATCATCGCTCCTGCCAATCCTGTCAGCGACAATGACAATATTTTCTTCGGAACGAACAGTTTTTTGTCTTGTTTTTGTTTTAATATAGAGCAGCGTGAAGTGAGTTCGGAATTTGTCGATAATATTAGTTCGTAGTGTTTGGCGGATGGAAGAATACGTTAGACTATTAATCCGGGAGTACATCCGATCGCTTGTGTCCCGTTTGTTGGGAACCTGCAGACGTTTTGCCAAGGTCACACTTGGCATTCTCAATGTTTGTCTGAAGACTGAAAGCTGTGGAAACTGTCTCGTAATATTTATATTCTTCTGGGTTGCAGATTGTGATGGTGCGTACTTCTTATTGGTTCTGGTGTTGGCTCCGCCCCCTCGGAAGATGTTTGGGGTGCCACAGTGGTAGTCAGTTGCTCTCCCGACTGCAGCCGGTGAGCTTCGTTCTGTCGGTTAATTATTGGTTTCCACGTGTCTGGCAGATTGAGGGCATCATCTCTTCTGTTTAGGCGTCCGATTTTTTCTATTTCTATTGTTTCTCGTATGGTTCTTATTTTGTAGTTAGGGATATTTGCAATTTGTTGGCAACTGTCGAAGTCGATTTTGTGTCCTGTTTGTAGATGGTGTTGGAGCAGAGCCGATGTGGTTTATTTCTTACAGCCAATTTGTGTTCTTCGAGCCGGGCTGATATTCTTCCGTTGGTTTGTCCGACGTATGCCATGTTACAAGTCCCGCACGATATGCTGTATATGCCCGGATTTTCTAGAATGATGTGATCTTTGGGACTTCTAATGGCTGATTTTATTGTTTTATGTGGCTTGTATGCGGCTGATATATTATGTCGTCGAAGCAGTCGTTGTCAATGCGGTCTGTGACACCTTTGATGTACGGCAGAACTGTTATCGGCCTATTTCCATATTCATTTGGCTTCTGTTGTTTGTTTTGATGGTTAATAGCCTTCGTTATGTTATACGCTGAGTAGCCGTTCTGCTTTAGAGCATCGGTGATTGTTTTGAGCTCTTTTTCTCGGTTGATGTCGTCGGATAGTCGGAGAGACCGAGAAATCAAGGTGTTGACAACCCCTTGAAGTTGTGCTGGATGGTGATGGGACCTTGTATTTAGGTATCTGTTCGTGTGGGCTGGTTTCCGATAAACTGTGGGTTGTAAGCGTTCATCTTGAGACTTGGTTATTAGGACATCTAGGAAGGGGAGTTTTTTGTCTTCTTCGATTTCTAAAGTGAACTGTACTTTTTGGTGGAGGGAATTTTTAATAGCTGTAAAATTTGGCAAGTTCGTTTTTACCAAAGGATCAGATGACAAAAATGTCGTCGACGTATCGGACCCATAGTTTAGGTTTGAGGTCAGCGCTCTGCAGTGCCATCTTTTCAAAATATATCATAAAGAGGTTGGCCACTACTGGTGATAGAGATGAACCCATTGCTGCACCATCTGTTTGTCGGTATATGTCTTGGTCAAACAGGAAGTAAACATTGTTTAAGCAATGTCTGGCCAAATCTATTACGTGGTTGGGAAAAATCACATCATTCTTTCATCAAAATCACCAAATCCTTCATCAATCACCTTCACAAATCACCTTCATCAAAGATCACATCATTCTAGAAAATCCGGGCGTATACAGCATATCGTGCGGGACTTGTAACATGGCATACGTCGGACAAACCAACAGAAGAATATCAGCTCGGCTCGAAGAACACAAATTGGCGGTTAGAAATAAACAAACCACATCGGCTCTGTTCCAACACCATCTACAAACAGGACACAAAATCGACTTCGACAAATTGCAAATATCCTTAACTACAAAATAAGAACCATACGAGAAACAATAGAAATAGAAAAAATCGGACGCCTAAACAGAAGAGATGATGCCCTCAATCTGCCAGACACGTAGAAACCAATAATTAACCGACAGACCGAAGCTCACCGGCTGCAGTCGGGAGAGCAACTGACTACCACTGTGACACCCCAAATATCGTACGAGGGGGCGGAGCCAACACCATAACCAATAAGAAGTACGCAACATCACAATCTGGGACCCAGAAGAATATAAATATTAAGAGACAGTTTCCACAGTTTTTTTGGGCTAGATGGAAGCCTCCTAAAACAGCAAACAAAACTTCAACACCATGGAAGTCAACTTGATTGGAAACATGTAAGAACCACAAGGCTAACATAAAACTCTGGTGGCTGAGAAAATAGAGAAAATCCACAGCTTTCAGTCTTCAGACAAGCATTGAGAATACCAAGTGTGACCTTGGCGAAACGTCTGCACGTTCCCAACAAACAGGACACAAATGATCGCCTCTTGATGCTTAGGGATGGGTGGGGCTGGTCAACAGTCAAACACCTAATAAAATGTTCATAAAATGTTAATAAATGTTCATTTAGGCGGAGACGCAGGTTGCTGAGTGTTCCACATGAGATTATGGAACGCAGCGGTTGGGTGTATGTGACACTTAGCTACTGTTATCTCATTGGACGCTGTCCAACTAAATCTAACATTTGATATATATATATATATATATATATATATATATATATATATATATATATATATATATATATATAAACGTAAGCTAGTAATTAAATAAAATATTAAGAGGTGAATAATTTTACAGCTAAAAAACTTTGATAAATTTCCTTACCAAAATGACCGCTAGCTGGTGACGGATACTGGGGCATTGTAGTAGATCTGTTAGTGGGAACATACACCGGCGATTGCTGAAGATGTTGATGAAATCCAGAATTAGTGTCGTTATAGCCCGTTGAGTTAACAGTAGAATGAAACATGTTGCGATAAAAGAAAATCAGACAGAGATGTTACTGCCGTGACATCTGAAACAAAATGAAATATTTTACCTACGGATTAAAATTTAAAATTATTCAATTTGTGTAAATTGTAATTGCCAGGCATTTTATACTCATAGCAGATTTTCAGTTTTGATATAACAAACATCTTTTTTAGTTTTGATTGATTGCGAAATAATTTGATTTGTGTAGCAGTTCTGTGTGGACTAATTTAAGATGTAAGTTGAGATTATCCCTGTTTCTGTACCATTTGTATCTCTGTATTTGTTCTCATATCAATAATTGGAGTATTTCCGAAGTCTAGCTGGGTGTTTGTTAGGTTTTTAAACATCTTTTTTGTTCTGATATTACTTATTGTATTCTGAAAGTGTCAACAACTACTTGGACTTGAATTGTTGTTCAATAGATAGAGGCTGTTGTGAGCGTAGTTAAAATTACTGAAGAAATTCAAATAAAATAAAATAATTAATTGTAATTACCTACAAGTATAATAATTAATCTGGGTTAATTATTATACTTGTAGGTAAAATCGGCTTTGATATAATGTGAAATATATAACAAAAATTAAAATAATAAAATGTTAAAAATATAACAAAATATTGTTAATAAAGTATTGGATAAAAAATATACAGGGTGTAAGGAAAGATGGTTTCGTAAATTGAACCAACGATTCTTTACATTATTTTGAACAAAAGGTTTCCTTAAAACATGCATCCAAAACGCAACCATTTTCTTAGAAAACTGGATAGATCTTTGTTGTAATTTTCGTCGCATCGGCATATTTACTTCAATCCGACCTAATTCAGTTTTCTGTTTGGTTGGCGTCTTTTTGAAGAAAAAATGTAAGATTTTTATAACCATTCATTTCGTACTTTTCAGCTTAAATTTGGTTTGTTGTGTTGCAAAACAAAAAAAAAACTTACGCATTATTCTAACATTATCTAAGTTGAAATTACTAGCACAAATTTTTCACAACATAACACGAATAAAAAAATTATTGGATAACTGCTCGGAAATTCCTATTCGTCATGAAAAAAGCTTCATCAGTTGATAAAATATTGAACAAAAAATGTGGATTTCTTTGGTTTTGACCAATAAACAATTCAAAATAACTTTGTACTATGTACATATTTCTATGTACAGTTTAGCGAAAAACTACTCGTAGAATCATCTTCAACAAGATATAAAATTTGTTCTTTGACTTCAAGACCGATGTCTAGCCGCCGTCCACTTTCTAGAAAATATTGGAGCTACTCTAACCATATCCAAAAATCTTTGAAAAATTTGAACACAAATTGGTCGAGATGGAAGTGGCCTTTCTGGGCATCGTCGTCTGTAAAAACTCTAAACTCCATTGACTTTTTGGAGAGCTTCTCCGTAAATATGAAGTATATTGTAATATTAGCGTATAGAATTCAGTTTTTGTTTTAAATGGAATTTGAAGATACGCACTGATATACAACAAAACTTTTTGTTGCAATTTTCAACTTAGATTCTTCATCGTGGTGATGTCGCGACTTTATCACGTTGGTTTTAGCTAATGTAGGTCATGAATAAAAAAAAATGTTTATAAATATATTTGTAATTTATTAGTTAAATAATAATCAATTAATATTTGCCAAATATACTTTTACATATATTGGTTTAAAATAATACTTTTTATTATACCTTTTCGTTTGGTGATTTAATAAACTGCAACTTTTGCGTCTAGAATATGTAGTTGAACCATGACCAAATTTGAAAATTATTCACCGCATAGTTTTTTAGAAAAATGATATTTTCAACCCGTTCTTATAAACAGTCTCTTATGGTAGATTGATTTCCGCCTAGAATCTTCCAACTTTATAAAATAAAATATATCCCATTATAAAGTTTAATATTTGCAGAATGTTGTTATTTTTATTAAATACTTGAAGTAAATTTTTTTTCAACTTTCGACTACTAATAACAAAACACTCGACCAAAGGTCCGGCAACGTCGACCAAGCGGTTGAGAGAAAAAAGAGAGTTAAAGCTAAAACGAGATATTATTATGTATGACATTTCTGACTTTAAGGTTACAAAAGTTATTTTTCTTACATAATTTACCCCCATATTTTTTAATATAAATTAAATTATTTTATTTTACAATATTCACTTTTTTGTCGAACCACGTGGCTTAATAATAACAAAGTCACTTTGTTACTTGTTCTTTATAAATAATAATTTGTCTTTTAATACTATAAGAATATAAGGATTTAAGTTAAGGACTTAAAGATTTTGTTTATCTCAGTCATTCTATTTTTTTGAACCGTTCATTAAGATGTTAACTAGAAGCCGAAGATAAAATGCATTTTATTTTTTATATCGTATTCGCGATATACTGATTAAGAATGTTTGACGGCATCTCAGCTCGTTCTTGTCGTCTCTTACATTATCGGCCATGTATCAGCCATTGTCAGTGGGTTATTATCAACGGGTTATTAGAGTCGTGACCACGCCTTAACCCGTCTCCTCGCATGGGGTTCTTCGAAAGACCATGAACAACAGACGGCCAACGACCATCGCCCATTAGAGTACCAATTAAGCCTAATATGGAGCCGGTCTGTATCCTCTTGTTGAGAGGGTCGATCCACGACACTCAATATATTAAATAAAGGACGTCATATATATATATATATATATATATATATATATATATATATATATTATTATTATTATTATTATTATTCACCTATGGGCCCTAGTGGGCCACGCGAAGTACAATTACAGGCGTTTGTTGTTGTTAACCTTCTTTTGCGCCCATACTAATTTCATTCTTTCGCTATGAGCTTTTTGCCTTTCGTCAGACCAAGTTGTTCCAGTCTTCCTACATTTTTCTCTCTGGCCAACCTTCCATACGTCAACCTTGTGTCTGAAACAGCCTCTATCCTGAATTTCACTTTGTGTAATATTTGCTGATCTTAGGTCCTCTTTAATTGCAGCAATCCATTTAATTATTTCTACTTTAGCTCTACTCATATTTTCATAAAATTCGTCTATTTGTCTTGTTTGTAGTTAGTCTATTCGGATTCATCCGTTTTATGTGTCCGTAAAACTTAAGTCTTCTTTTTCTCATATCGCTATGTATATCTGTGTATTGTTTGATTTCTTGGTTTTCTCGAAGTCGGTATGTTGTGCTATTTATTTCTTTGGGGCCTAGGATTTTTCTTGTGATTTTTCTTTCCTTCTTTTCAATGTACTCGATGTCCCTCTTTCTATTCAAAATCAGCGTTTCTGCAGCATATAGACATTCTGGCTTAATAACTGTGTTGTAATGTCTCAGTTTTGTGTTTTTAGATAGGCATTTTTTGTTGTAAATATTTTGTGTAAGTCTCAATGCCGTTTCCATTTTTTGACATCTACCCTTATTGGCCGCTTCTTCCAACCCATTTTCCATGATTATTTCAGCCAAATATTTGAATTGAGAGACTCGTCTGATGTTACCATATTTTGTTTTTAGAAATGGTGTTCTTAGTCTGTTGCAGGTCATGTATTGTGTCCTTTTAAAGGAAATTTGGAGTCCTACCTTTTCTGCTATATATATATATATATATATATATATATATATATATATATAGGGTGTCCCATAACTTATCAGCCATAGAGTAACTGGTGATAGTAGAGATCAAGATAAGATATTAATAGTCGAAGATGCAGTTAGAAGGGATGAAGAGCTCAAACTGACAAATATTTCAAATAATTTTCAATCAGTTAGGAGAAACAGGTTCGTTTTGTTACAACAATTCTGATGGGCGATCGAAATGTATAACGGTAAAAGAAGAAGTGAACATTTTGGTTAGTTTCGCGGAAAATCCTGAACAGTAGGCGTTTGGAGTCATCTACAGGAATTAGCAAATCACCGTTTCAAGAGTTCTCCATAAAGAAAAATTGTTTTCCTACCATTTTTCGCCTGTGCAAAATTTATTGCCACAAGATTTTCGGGATAGATCAGAATTTTGTCAAAATCTACTACATAAAAATACGAAGAGCCCATGTTCCTGAAAAAGATATTGTTTACTGACAAGGCAACTTTTACCAGACACGGAATTTGTAACTGGCGAAATAATCGTTATTACGGTCTGGAAAATCCATACCTACCAAGAGAGCGACATTTCCAACATGAATTTTCAATTAACATCTGGTGCCTGTGAAAGTGTATTGAGGTAAATGGTGGACACTTCCAAGGCCTATTAAAGTAACATTAAAAAAATTGTTATTTTAAATAAAGCCCGTTGTATTTTTGAAACCTTAAGGTTTTTTTTCCTCGTATTCATAGCTTACTGTGAATTGCAGATTTTTGCAGCCATCGATAAGATGCAATGAAATATTCGAACACGAATATCTCGCAAACGTTGTGAGATATCGATATTGACCAATTGTACTTTTTTTTACGTGGAAATTATGATTTTTCACTATTTTGAAGTAGCGCCAAAAACAACAAGAAATTTTAATATTCTTGAATCAACTCAGTATTTCAAGAACTAAATTATAACTTCATTATTTTAGTTTTTTTTATCATAATCATTAGAATATAAATGAGATCTTATGTCATGCTTGACTTTTTCCTAATTTCCTCTTGAATAATAAAAAAAAAAACGAATAAATTTAATAAACGCAGGTAAACTATATATGCTGCGATATATATCCTTACATCTGAGTGACAAAATAAGTATATCCTTAATGCCGAGACCCATCAGGTTTGGCAGTATCTTATCTTTTAGTTAAGGCCCACTCATTATCTTTCGACATGTGCACTTGAAAATGCAGCTTGTCCTAATAGAACGGGTCTATTTCAGTTTAGAAATAAATACCGCACTTAAAATAGATTATATTATTTTCAATAGAAATGTCAACTAATAAATTCTAGCCACACCAAAGTGACTTGAAATAGTTTACTATAGATGGCTATTGTGATTTTGTTTCTTGAGTCTAACCTATTAATATTACGAGGGTAATGTGAAGAGTTTCTAGCTTCAACGTGAAGATGCGTTGAAAGGTAACCTTGAAAATTATAGTAATATTAGATGCACCGTTGTTATTTAATATTCATTTATGTTAATCGATGTTAATGTTTCTGCAAGGATAAAAAATCGAATATTGAGCTGTCATTAAGTTTTAAACGTGGTCATACCAGGTTGGTTGACGATGAACGTTTGTGATATATATATATATATATATATATATATATATATATATATATATATATATATATATATATATATCTATATTATTATTATTATTATTCACGTATGGGCCCTGGTGGACCACGCGAAGTACAATTAGAGGCGTTTGTTGTTGTTAGCCTTCCTTTGAGCCCATACTAATTTCATTCTTTCGCTATGAGCTTTTTTCCTTTCGTTAGACCAAGTTGTTCCAGTCTTCCTACATTTTTCTCTCTGGCCAACCTTCCAAACGTTAACCTTGTGTCTGAAACAACCTCTATCCTGAATTTCACTTGTGTAATATTTGCTGATCTTAGGTCCTCTTTAATTGCCGCAATCCATTTAATTATTTCTACTTTAGCTCTACTCCTATTTTCATAAAATTCGACTATTTGTCTAGTTAGCCTACTCGGATTCATCCGTTTGATGTGTCCGTAAAACTTAAGTCTTGTTTTTCTCATATCGCTATGTATATCTGTGTATTGTTTGATTTCTTGGTTTTCTCGAAGTCGGTATGTTGTGCTATTTATTTGTTTGGGGCCTAGGATTTTTCTTGTAATTTTTCTTTTCAATGTCCTCGATGTCCCTCTTTCTATTCAAAATGAGCGTTTCTGCAGCATATAGACATTCTGGCTTAATAACCGTGTTGTAATGTCTCAGTTTTGTGTTTTTAGATAGGCATTTTTTGTTGTAAATATTTTATGTAAGTCTCAATGCCGTTTCCATTTTTAGACATCTACCCTTATTGGCCGCTTTTTCCAACCCATTTTCCATGATTATTTCACCCAAATATTTGAATTGAGAGACTCGTCTGATGTTACCATATTTTGTTTTTAGAAATGGTGTTCTTAGTCTGTTGCAGGTCATGTATTGTGTCTTTTCAAAGGATATTTGGAGTCCTACCTTTTCTGCTGTTTCTTTTAGGATTTCAATCTGTTTTTGAGCCGTTAATACATCTTGAGCTAAAATTGCTAGATCATCAGCAAATGGCAGAAAATCAATTTTGATGTTGGTTCTCCCCAGTTTAATGGGCTGGTCAATATTCAGTGCCGACTTTTTTTCACGCCACTCCTGTATTACTTTTTCTAGAATACAGTTAAATAAGAGTGGCGAGAGTCCATCCCCTTGTCTCACACCAGTTTTAATTTCGAAGGGTTCTGAGATGTCACCCATGAATTTAACTTTTGACCTCGTGTTAGTTAACGTTGCTTTAATAATTGCCAGCGTTTTCAGATCTAGTCCTTGTTCTTTCAAGATTCGGAATAAAGATTCGCGGTCAATAGAATCATATGCTTTTTTGAAATCCACAAATGTACAGACGAGATTTTTATTGTACAGTTTTTGATGTCTTAGAATCAACTTTAGATTCAGGATCTGTTCAGGGCAGGATCTGCCCGGTCGAAAACCTGCCTGATATTCACCAATGTTCGGTTCTAACTGTCCCTGCTGTGCTCTATATATATTTATATATATATATATATATATATATATATATATATATATATATATATATATATATATATATATATATATATATATATAATATATATATATATATATATATATATATATATATATATATATATATATATATATATATATATATATATATATATTATTTTCACGGATGGTAGATAACACTGGGGAACAATTTGAAAAATAATTTCTGTTGAGTTCGATATTCAAGTTGTTTTATTCGTAAATTGACATGCTAATTCAAAAACTTTATTTGGTTTTTTGCTATCACGTCAAGTTTTTCCTCTACAGTTGTTGCGCATCCGACTAAGCTTGACGAATCACAGAAATCACTACTGCTCTACTACAGACGAACCTTCTTCGACCTAGGAGTGGGGGCGTGAGTGACGTTGCGTCATCCAAAACAAGTTCGGTCAATTACACATGAGATGCTAAAGTACGCGGGTCTGTGTCGCTGTGATATAGTGAAGTCAAAGTATACATACACAACTACAGATTTTCGTTATGTCTGCCTCTGGTAGTTCTCGTCGTAAGTGCTTAAACAGTCCTGATTCATTTTGTTATATATGTGGCAGTTTTACCATCCCCATTCAACGGACTAATATTAGTACATTTGTCATGCAAGCCTATTTTGCTTAGGTTAAAGTGAAAATAGGTGACCAAGATAAATCATGGACCCCTCATAAAGTGTGCAAGCAGTGTGTAGAGAGTTTACGAATGTGGACGAAGAGAACACGTAATAAACTTTCGTTTGGAATACCAATGGTTTGGCGAGAGCCCAAAGATCACGTAAGTGATTGCTACTTTTGCATAGTGAAAACATCAGGATTCAACAAGAAAAACAAACATAAAATTGAGTTCCCTAGTTTACCGTCAGCTATACGCCCTGTGCATCATTCAGCTGAAATTCCAGTGCCAGTTTTTCAAGAATTATCTTCTTTAGAAATACAAGAATGTGAATCAAGTGAAGATCGAAGTGACTCCACCGACGAAGAATTCAAAGTTTCCAATAATTCTGTTCGTAAAGGACTCCATCAACATGAATTAAACGATTTAGCACGAGATTTGGGACTATCCAAAAAAGCATCGGAATTATTAGCATCAAGACTTTACGAAAAAAATTTGCTTGACAAAGGAGCTAAAGTCACTTACTAGTGATCCCGAGAAAGTGAATTTAGGCAGTACTTCAGAAATAATGACGGATTTGTATATAGCTAGAACGTAGAAGGTTTAATGAAAGAATTGGCCATTTCTAACTATAACGCAACTGAATGGCGATTGTTTATAGATAGCTCAAAGCGTAGCTTGAACTGTGTTCTCCTGCATAATGGAAATTTATACGGTTCAGTCCCAATAGGTCATTCAGTTTCTTTGCGTGAAGAATATGGCGACATAAAGAAAATCAGTGACTTGTTGCAATATAACATGCACCAATGGATCATCTATGTTGACCTTAAAATGGTCTGTTTCCTTCTTGGCCAGCAACGAGGGTATACCAAGTATCCCTGTTTTTTGTGCATGTGGGACAGTAGAGCTCGTGAGAAGCATTGGGTGCAATCGAACTGGCCGCCAAGATCTGATCTAAGACCTGGTGATTCAAACATTTTAAATCAGCCACTTGTCGACAGAAAAAAAACATTGTATTTCCGCCTTTGCATATAAAACTAGGTCTCATGAAGCAATCTGTTAAGGCTTTGTCAACTGAAGGAGACTGCTTTAAGTATATCATTTCGGCATTCCCTAGCCTGTCATATGAAAATATAAAAGCTGGTGTGTTTGATGAAACAATGACCGAACTTGAAAGGAATGCTTGGTTGGCTTTTAAAAATATTGTTAAAGACTTTCTTGGAAATACACGAGCCCCGAATACATCGAAATTGTTCAATAACTCTTGGAGAGCTTTAAAAAGCTTGGTTGCAACATGAGCATCAAACTGCATTTCTTACATAGTCATCTTGCTAACTTCCCAGAAAATATTGGTGCTGTTAGTGATGAACAGGGCGATCGATTCCACCAAGATCTAAAGGTTATGGAAACGCGGTATCAAGGTAGATGGGATGTCAGTATGATGGCTGACTACTGTTGGAGCATCAAGCGAGAATCTCCACAAACTGAATACTCCAGGAAAAGCTATAAGAAGAAATTTTTACCATAATATCTTATATTTATTTTTTGTATAAACACAATTTAACTTTTAATAATATGTTAACCTCGGTATGAATAAAATATTCTAATCTATTTGGTCAGATCTCACCTTATTTCCTTTCGTATGTACACTTTTAAGATAAAATGAGGGGTATGCTGTAACTTAAGAAGTTGACGTGATGGAGAAAAACTGCGAATATTTTTGAATTCAGAGATGAAAAATTAGTTAAAAACAAGTCACAGATCCAAGTCAATAAAATTGCTGTTCCCCAGTGTAATGTTTCTAAATCATTTCGGGAGTCGGTCCGTTGATTCTGTGATAAGTCACGACGTTTTGCCAAGTTAAAATTTGTGCCATAAACAAGTGTAATTAATTCTATATATGATATGGTTATGGATGACAAACAATTGACTTTAAGTGATATTGTTAAGGCCATATTAACATCTCATCTCATGTTAAGGCAATGGACATTTTTATCATTTCCACCCCGCGAGCTTTTTAGCCTAGTATAAACATACAATACAAATAAATAATATATTGTATTTGTTTTTGTATTATTTAGTTTAGTTTTGTATTATAGTATATATTGTATAAATAATATATTGTATTTGAATTGTATTTGTATTTGTTGTATTTATTTTTCAATATGGTTGCAGTTTTTGGTTGTGTAGCAAGTGATTGTTTTTCATACATGTATCATTAGTTATTTCTTTCCAAGACTATAGTGTAACAAAAGAATTTACGTTTTCGAAGGTCCAGTGTCTTACAGATGTTGGCTAATGGTGGTGTGAGATATTTGTAATTCCCCTGAAAGTTTCCTACTGCTTGACCTAGGATCTGCAGTCATATGTACTCTTAAAACACTTGTACGAAGCTTGGTTGAGGAAAAATTAGAAGTCATGGAGTGTTTCATCGGTGAACAACGTTCGTATTATCAAATAACAGTTCGCTTATTGCTCATTATCGTCTTTGTAGGGTCGAGTACAATTTACACGACATAAACGAGGCACCAAGTGTTAATTTAATAAAGAAATGAATAAAAAAAAGGTCCAAGGTCAAGTAGACCATACGTCCAAGCCATACGTCCAAGGTCAAGTAGAAGTCTAAACAACGTGCGCGTGAGTCGGTTAGAGGAAATCCATCCCTATCCGTACGGAAGTAGACAATACATTCCAAACACTATACTATAATGTTATAATAATAAAATTATTAAACCTTCAATCGACTGCTATTAATTATACCTACAAAAATGTCTTTAAATTGCATTAATTTCGCGACTTATTTCACTCGCTTTAACTTTTTTGCAAAACAAAACTCGACTGAATATTTCGCTATGGAATCACTTTAATACTGAAGCAAAGAGCTGAGGTCGGATTAGACTACTAAATGGTAAACTATAATTCTTATTTATAAACTGAGAAAAAAACGCAAATATCATTGTTACCCCAGTATTGAGAACAATACATTTTAAATCACGGAATGTTTGATTTGATATAGAAGGTCTTTCAAACTGAGCGGCTTTTAAATTCTTGAATAAAAGACAGAATTTGCGCTGATCTCAAAAAACTTTTTATTGATAATTGAAGCATAGTGTATGACGATTATACATGAAAGATAATATCTACCAAATGACTACCTCTTGGAGCTTCACAGACATCCACTCTTTTGTCAAAATTTTGGATGACTTTTTGACCTTTTGGATGACCAATGAGTCGAATAATTTGATCCTTTAGTTCAGGAATAGATTGTGAATTGTTCTCGTAGACCTGGCTTTCCACGTAAGCCCAAAAAAAATGTCCAGCGGCGTCAAATCACAAGATCTTGATGGCCACTTAACATCACCATTTCTTCCCATAAATATCCAGGAAATTTTGCTCCCAATAAATTGTTTCAACAGCAGAGTGAGGTGTAGCGCCATCTTGTTGGAACCATATATCACCCAGATTAATATTATTCAATTCAGTCCACAAAAAACCAGTTATCAACGTCCGATATCGAACACCATATAGTTTCACCAGCAGCATTCTGAAAGAAATGCGATCCAATTACACCTCCTGACCATAATGCACACCAAACAGTGACTCGTTTAGGATGTAAGCCACAAGTTTCAAAATGGGCTTCATGTAAAAAAGATAATTTTTTTGAGAAAAATTATGTTTGTTCTTTGATCCAATTGACAATTGCACCAATTAATCCAGTGGCTTTAATCCTCTTGTAATTTGACCCTTTTATGCCTTCAGGGTCTTCAGCAATACTTCTGGGTATTCAGCAACACTTACACGGCCCAAATCAATACGCTCTTGGGAATGAGCACTACGACTATATAGTGTTCTTCTTTTATCTTCCACCGAAACAGTTTCTTGAAGTGTTTAAACAATTCGATTGATATTGCTTTCAGATAGACCATGTTCATAAAATAATTCAACACTTTTAACCAATTGTTGTATTATGAACGATTCCGTATTTATAAATGTCATACAGTGGGAGTTGGTCCATAAGGGCACGTGCCCCCGTGTCCTACCTAAAAAAAAATGAAGTTGAAAAAATAAGTTTAGATTTTATATTAGTGTATTCTCTGTTTGTAAAGTAAATTTCAAATTTTAATGATCAAGTCATCGACCACTTTGCCGCTAAGAAATTAGGAGGATTGACTTCAACTACAAACAGATTTAATGGTCATGGTCCTATGATAAGTTCAGCAAAATTTTATTATCTAGGCAAAAATTTTATGTCTGACAGTTACATTCGTATTTCTACATAGCAAAGTGTATGTATGACACCACGGGCGTAGCCAGGATTTAGTTTGGGGGGGGGGGGGGGGGGCGTGTTAGTTTGAAGTAAATAAAACAACAAAAAATATACTACTCGACAAGAGATGGCGTTACTGTGCGCAACGTCCACTAGTTCGGATATATATTCAATTCAAATGTAATAATTTAACTCTCTTCACTCCTCGTATTTTTTCGGTATAATATTAGGTAATATTTGGCTTATTTCGGCTACGCCCGTGTATGACACTAAGAAATGTAAAATTTTTGGTTTCGTCGCATTTCCCTATCCCCATTCCAAAATTGAGTTATACGTGCCCCACCTGTCAACGGCTCAATTTCAGAATTCGTTATTATAAATTAATATACGTTATAATATTTCTAATTTCAGCTAAGTCTTAACCAAATAAAATTAAGTTTTAAAGTATCCAGGTTTAAAAACGTTTTCAAAACAGCAGTAACATAATTATTTAAACTAAGTTCAAGCAAATTAGAATTATGCTTTTAACCGCAATTTTAAGATATAAATCACGTAAAATAATTCACTTTCGGTAACATTTCAACAAATCACGTATATCAATGGCATGTGCCTGCTACACGACGGCATACATTCCAAACATCGCATTAGGCCATGAATCTGTTCTTGACACGTCTAAATTCAGGTCATTTATGTTTTGGAATGCGTCGTCTTACATCCCTTTCGGTGGGTAATTGGCTGCTCATCATTCTTTAATGACACTTTGCGTATACTTCAGCTTCCTAATTAGTGTCAGCAAGGTTACATTTTACCTCAGAGGGGTAATTTTTTGTATGAAAATTAGGAGTAATAGGCGAACGTACTCAATTTTTTCCATGGCAGGAATTTATCTAAATAGAATTTCTGTTATTAATATTAAATATATTTTATGATCTTTCTAATATACCAGGTGTCCCATTAAGGATGGAGCGAGGCCGTATCTTGAAAACTATTTATCCCACAGCTTTGGGGAAAAAATATTATATTAAAACTGACCGTGAAAAATTCACCAAAATTATTTTTAAGCTTCTAAAACGACCGCAAGAGGGCGTGACAAGCTAAACATTTTTAAAAATCATTTTTTTGTGTATTTTCAAGTGTTAACTGAGTAAGAAAAATTCTCAGTTATAATTAGCAAACTGTCTCCTACAACTTTGTTTTATGACATTTTGTCGTAACTTCGCGAATAAAGAAGTGGGGGGAGAGTTTTACCTATTTAGATAAAAAGTCGTCTAATGTCCGTTTGCCTAAACCGATTTTCCTCAATTTGGATTCATTTAAAAGGCAATTGCTGGGACAATCAGATAATCTGGGAGATAAATTATTTAGTTTATAAATGAAACCGCGAGGTGGCGTTACATTCAACAATAGTTTTTTTTAAGTTTTGTTCAGTTTTTTCAAATTGAATGGTACAGCTTCTACTACATGGCAAGAAAGGTAATTTAAAGAGGAATCATCCAGTAAAAACCCGAAATCGATATCTCTGACATGTCAAGAGATATTTCAATTTTTCGTAAAGTGTGAAGGAAGGCAAACATTAGGTTAATATTTTTTTAACTTAATGCAGGTAGTAGTGAAATAATAACTGATTTTTTTTCAGAAAAATCGAAATATCTCTTGACATGTCAGAGATATCGATTTCGGGTTTTCACTGGATGATTCCTCTTTAAATTACCTTTCTAGCCATGTAATAAAAGCTGTACCATTCCATTTGAAAAAACTGAACAAAACTTCAAAAAAACTATTGTTGAATGTAACGCCACCTCGCGGTTTCATTTATAAACTAAATAATTTATCTTCCAGATTATCTGATTGTCCCAGCAATTGCCTTTTAAATGAATCCAAATTAAGGAAAATCGGTTTAGGTAAACGGACATTAGACGACTTTTTATCTAAATAGGTAAAACTCCCGCCACTTCTTTATTCGCGAAGTTACGACAAAATGTAATAAAACAAAGTTGTAGGGGACAGTTTGCTAATTATAACTGAGAATTTTTCTTACTCGGTTAACACTTGAAAATACACAAAAAAAAAGATTTTTAAAAATGTTTAGCTCGTCACGCCCTCCTGCGGTCGTTTTAGAAGCTTAAAAATATTTTTGGTGAATTTCTCATAGTCAGTTTTAGTATAATATTTGTTTTCGCAAAGCTGTGGGATAAGTAGTTTTCAAGATACGGCCGCGATCCATCCGTAATGGGACACCTGGTATATATATATATATATATATATATATATATATATATATATATATATATATATATATATATATATATATATATATATATATATATATATATATATATATATATATATATATATATATATATATGTAAAATATATATCCATCCGTTTTTGATTAAATATCCGTAATTGTTGAAGTCTTTCATGGACTTGACATTCAAAAAAAAGCAATAATATTAACAGTGTAACTACGTTTTGAAGACTATGTTAGAACATATTATTTTAAAATGTGCTAAAACCTACATTTGTGATTCCTTGGGACGGATTAGGCAGTGTTTGGAATGCATAACAATTGGATATAGTGGAACTTTACTTTCGGGCGTTTTTTTTCTACAGTATCTTATACAAAATTAGGGCGTTTTTTGAGCACAACTATAGAATAGTTTGATAGTAAATTTCGCGTTACATTGAATGAAATTTTGCACGCTGTGTGTACTTTAGTCCCACTTGAGAGATAGGATAGTTTTTCGTCGTCTAATGTCCGTTTGCCTTAACCGATTTTCCTCAATTTGGCAAGGCAATTGCTGGGACAATCAGATAATCTGGGAGATAAATTATTTAGTTTATAAATGAAACCGCGAGGTGGCGTTACATTCAACAATAGTTTTTTTGAAGTTTTGTTCAGTTTTTTCAAATGGAATGGTACAGCTTTTACTACATGGCAAGAAAGGTAATTTAAAGAGGAATCGTCCAGTGAAAACCCGAAATCGATATCTTTAAAAAAAATTATTAACCTAATGTTTGCCTTCCTTCACACTTAGGACTGGTCCTAAGTGTGAAGTTCTTTTCTCGGCTGGCCTTGAAGAAGTATTCCGTATACTGGATGGTGTAAAGATCAATGGTGCAAACTTAAATCATCTTAGATTTGCAGATGATATTATTCTCATTTCACAAGACCCAGAGGAGCTGCAAAGACGCATACAAGAACTGCAAAGGGCTGGCGAACCATTTGGCTTGAAAATAAACCTGAAAAAGAGTCAGGTTATGTTGAATAACTTCGCTTAGGACAGAAGAATTTCAGTTTTAGGAAGGGATTTAGAGATTGTAGACAGCTTTATATATCTTGGGCAGAGGATTTCAATGGAGGGAAATACCGGCCGGGAGGTGGAACGGCATGTTAAATGTGGTTGGCAGGCATTTGGTAGGCTCAACATAGTGTTTAAGAGCAGACTTCCACTTTGCCTGAAAAGAAAAGTCTTCGATCAGTGCGTTCTACCCGTTATGACATACAGAAGTGAAACCTGGACACTCACATCGCAATCAATTTCAAAAACTTCGGGTGGCACAGAGGGGAATGGAAAGATTTATGCTTGGCATTACAAGACGAGACGGAAAGTCCTGCACATGGATCAGGGAACAAACAAAAGTCTGTGACATCATTGGAATAGTAAAGCAATTGAAATGGAGATGGGCAGGCCATATAGCGAGGCGTTGGGACGACAGATGGACCAAGGCAATCTTGGAGTGGATATCACTTGATCGCAAACGTCCGCGAAGAAGACCGAAAGCACGATGGATTGATGACATCGTTAAGTATATAGGACCCGAGTGGCAGAGGAAAGCCCAGGATCGTTAAAGTTGGAAGCATGCTGAAGAGGCCTTCATCCTGCAGTGGATCGATACAGGCTGATGATGATGATGATGAATATATATATATATATATATACATTCGTATGAGACACGACATTATGATATTTAATATATTAAAGAACTAACAATACATTAAATTTTGGACACTTGAATATAAACAAAAAAAAAAAGAAATAAGAAATACAGATAAAAACAAATATAAACCAAGTATTAGTAAAAATAATTATAAATATAAATATATATTACAAAGTACACGTAAGGTAAAAATATCACAAAAAAACATATACCGCACATTCACACAGAGATCCAACCAGAGACAATGTACCTAGACGATTCGAGAGATCGTCGAGATAGTCGAGCCATTTCAGTACAGTCACTATTGAGTTCACGTAGGCCACCTGGGAGACTTCTCAAATGGTAGCAGTTCACCAAATGGTTCCTTGTTTGATAAGGGTCGCCCCAGTTACATTCAGGGGAAGTCGCCATGAGTTGTCTGGTTTAAAAACTCTTTTATCTCGCAGAAAAATCTGTTCAAATCAGCTATAGATCTAGGAAACTATTCTATAGTTGAGTCCAAAAAACGCCCTAATTTTTTTTTTAATACTGCATAAAAACTCGCCTGAAAGTGAAATCTCTCTATATCCAATTATAATGAGTTGCAAACAGCACCTAATCCGTTCCAATTAATCACAAGCGTAGGTTTTGGCACATTTTACAATAATAATATGTTCTAACATAGCCCTTAAAATGTAGTTGCACTGTGAATATTATTTATTGACATTATTTGTGACACAGGCTTCTTTACATGTATTTACTTATTTTTAATTTAGTACTTACTTTGACTTAGTACTACTGAACGGGTCTGAATCTTCTTTGTTTACTGATATATACTTTCGATAGTTTATTTAATCTTCAAAACTACTTACTCATACCAAAGTTACTATGATTTTCTTAATTTACTAACCTCTAGTAGATATGACAAGGAAATAAATTAAACAAATTTACTTTATAAATTATATTTATAACTCATCTTTATACGATTAACTTGTGAACTACGAGGGTCGATCCAAAAGTAAGTTTCCCTTCATTTTTTCAAATAGACAACTATGTTTATTTTCATTAAAATTTACATCGTCGGAAAGATGAAACTTTCCTCTATTTTTCGACATAATCGCCATTTCGATCAACACATTTTTGTAGACGGTGCTCCAACTTTTGTATGCCCATGTCGTACACCTCCGCCGCCAAACCCTTAAGAAAGCGCTGCACCTCTTGTTTCACTTCCTCGTCGTTCCGGAAGCGTTTGCCACTCAGGTGTTCTTTTAACTTGGGGAACAAGTGATAGTCGCTGGGCGCGAGGTCCGGACTGTAAGGTGGGTGGGGCATGACAGTCCATCCAAACTGCTCCAAAAGTTCCTGGGTTTTGCGGGAAGTGTGAGGTCGGGCGTTATCGTGAAGCAGCGTTACACCTGTTGTCAGGCGTCCTCTCCTGCGGTTCTGGATAGCACGCCTGAGTTTAGTGAGTGTCTCACAATACCTGTCCGAGTTTATTGTTGTCCCGGGTGTCAGGAACTCGATCAGCAGTATCCCCTTGCGATCCCAAAAGACAGTGGCCATGATTTTGCCAGCAGAAGGAGTTTGCTTGAACTTCTTTGTGACTGGTGACCCTGAGTGACGCCACTGTTTAGACTTTTCTTTGGTTTCGGGGGTGAAATGAAAAACCCACGTTTCGTCACCGGTCACGATGGAGTCCAAAAATTCTTCCTTATCGTCTTGACACTTTTGAAGAAACTGTCGAGCACAATCGAGGCGTTTCTCCTTGTGTTCTGCTGTCAGCATGCGCGGTACCCATCGAGCGCAACACTTGTGATACCCCAACTTTTCAGTCAAAATTCTTTCCACTGTACCGTAAGAACTCCCAGGAATCCTATCAACGAGTTCACGGATGGTGATTCTCCGGTTTTGAAGCATTTCGCGTTCGATCTTCTCGACAATCGACTCCGAAACTGCAGGTCTTCCACTCCGCTCTTCGTCGTGAACCTCCTTCCGTCCGTCACTAAATTCCCTGCACCAATGTCGGACCATTTGAACGGACATACACTTGTCGCCGTAAACTTGTGTCAACTTTCGATGAATTTCCACAGGTGGAATTCCTGTCGCATGCAAAAACCGAATAACCGATCGAATTTCGCACCTGGCGGGATCAACAATAAGAGGCTCCATCGCGAACGGCTGCTGAGCCAAGACTGAGCGGCGTAGCGCAGCGCTCGCGGGCGGAAAAGGGAGTGGGGGATCTGCCGTGCACAGCGGTGTTGTCGAATTTCGCCTAGCAGCTTCCAACGCTGCTGCAGCTCTTTGGGAAACTTACTTTTGGATCAACCCTCGTATTAGTCAATTGTAGCTAAAATAACAGACATATGCCATAATTGTCAGATTCATGTTGCGCATAGAGGTAAGATCTATTGAGGCTCTTCCATGAAGTGTAGTAGGTCTGCAAGGAAATAGTGACAAGTTGCAGACCGCACGTAATTGAGAAACTATTCTCTCATTGTTGTCTAGATCGACATTGAAATCTCCAACCACCATGAGAGGGATGTCTAGATCGACTTCCAAGTCTGAAATGATTCTCTGAATCATTTTTCCATACTGGGCAGTCCCACGCATCAATAGAAATTGTATTTAAGGTATCGGTGTCTGCGGATGTACGTAAACTCCAGTAAGGATAAATTTTAGATTGGGGCATGTCACTTCCATTGTAGGTACATAGTTGTGGTAATTAATTATTCTTCATTGCGGAGAAGCAAGTTGAACATGCTATATAGTCACTCCCAGTACTAAAGTCTGTACCTGTCATTGTTCTCAGGACGTTTTCTTGCTTAGCGATGCATTTCTTTAGCATGTGTTTGAACCACACGCGAAAGCGACGAGTAAACTCTATGTCTGACGCTTTGTACCTCGAATTGCAATTTGCTATGTCTGGCTGAACTTCTAAAAAGATAAACGGTCCCATATTACGTTCTGCCGCTGTGGGCGCCTCATCTCGAATATCTCTCTGAGCTTCGATATTTGCTTCTTTGCCTCAATATCCGCTTCTCGTTGAGCCAATTTCTCTAATTTCTTTCTTTCTCTGTATAATCTGCACTTCTCCGCGTTAGTTAGTTTCTTAGGTCGAGTTACAGTTTGAACGGACGCCACGCGGGCCACATCTTTCGGAGTCTTTTTGGCCGAGTTCTCGTGGCCCGATTGTGATGAATTTGACACAATCGATTTTTCTTGCCTCGTTTAGAACTCACGATTGTTATTCGAGGCGAGGATGACGTCACCCCACTTGTGCTGGGTTGCGGTTCTAAATTTTCTTCGCAGAAAGCAACTTCGGAAGCCTGGTTGGCTGAAACTTCAACGGTTTTGAAACTTCAACGGCTTATAGTTTCCAAAGTTCACGAGGTGGTTTTTAAATTTATAAATTTATTATATCAATGGATTAACTATTTAATGCACTTTATAACGACACCTTATTTATAACTATAGCACGATTAACAAAGCTAGCCGCGTTAGCAATTTTGTTCACAACGAATTTTTTTCTAAAAAGTCACTTGTATGCTATGACTAATAACTTGTGACGGCACTACCGGACACGAATTCAATTTTTCTTTGTGTGATTACCCAATTCTCCCCTGCCCCTGCGGGCGACTAAAGAGGACGCGTCCACGCGTGCTAACATATTTGGTGTCGGTTTCGTCAGCGCGACCCGGTCACAGGCCGAGCGTGGAAGACAGGGTTCCTTATCAAAAATGGTTTTGATGACTAAATGGTGACAAAGGGCGCTAATGAAATCGCAAGCAAGCAATCAATGAAATCGCAAGCAATCGCAACAACTTAGAGGGAGTAGATACAGTGTGGTTAATCGCCGATGGATGCCACGAAGAAAAATTTATGAATTATTTATCGGCACACTTGGTAGTATGTGACGAGTTACATAATACTGCGCTAACATAAGTTTTACTGTTTCTGGCTTAAGAACCGATTTTTCAATCCACAGAAGTAAAATCCTTACCATCTAAGTTGTTTTGAACATATTTAAATAAATGGTAGTCCGAGGAGGCAAGATCTGGAGAGTTCGAAAGATGAATAAAAAACATCCCAGTATTGCTGTAGAAAAAGCTACGGGGTGACCAAAGACACCTGTGGTCTCGATGAAACCCAATGCCCCTTAACATCAAATACATAGCATTCAGCATATGCATTATTCGGATGTAAACTGGCCTTTGCGCTGGTTGAACGGACATCTTCGCGCTTACCTGTAACAATCCGCTTTAAAATTAAATTAACTTCAATGAGTTAAAAAAAAAATCGCTAGAGAAATTGAATTCGTTCCCTTGATTCCAAGCAACTTCTCCCGAGATTATAATGGTTTTCATGAAAGTTTCTGAACCATATACTTCATCTGAAATCGTCCCTGTATACACCACATACCTTATTTTGCTTTACAAGGTACAGGTATACGAGGTACAGAAGAAGTGATCATGCCCCATACTCCAGCGATCAACAGCTGTTTAGGGTTTAGGGGTGAAGCCTTCTCTTTCGAATGCAGTAACTCTCGCTTCTGTAAACAAATCCGTATTACCATATCCTTCGTTTGCATTAGAATTGCTTTTTTGTTTAACCGGAAAAATGTTGTGTGCAACAATAGAGCAAAGAATTGTTGTGAAAGTTCACTTACTGAAACATATTTAATTTATTTTATTTTATTTCATTTTAATTTATTAAAAGAAGTGCATGGAAATGAATGTATATCGATCGAAGTGGTTAAAACATTTTCAAGATGGTCGAGAAGACGTTGAAGATGATCCACGCTCGGGTCGCGCTTACCTAAAATTCTTACGTTTGAATAACAAGAAATCTCGCAGAAATGTTTGTACTGACACTTTGAATGCCATTGAAAATGACCCAAACTTATTGAAAAGGATAATACCATGTGACGAGTCGTGGTTTTTTACTTGTGAGCTTGAAACGAAGCGTCAATACATGCACTGGAAGAGCTGAAATTCATCCACAGCCAAAAAAGCTCGAATGAACAAATTAACATTCAAAGCAATGATGATTGTTTTTTTTTTCGATAATATTCGATATTAGTAGGGATATAAGTGGGGTGTATATTGAAGATGATAATAAGTAAATGTATAAAATCAAAATAAAATGTTTTACAGCGTCAGTCTCGTTATTTATTAGTCACACTTTGTACTCTTAATTTTCGACCATTTTTAATAATCAACAACATTCAAAGAAATCTATCAAACTAATACAATGTTTCCTAGGTATTCGTTGAAATTCCTTGTCAAACAAAATCAAAACTTTACACATGTGAAGTGTTAGGTTTTGTGATGCAGTGCCATAAAGCACCAAAAACGGAATCAGTTTTTACATCAACAATGAATGTTCTGCTAGAAATATGGGAGGCAGATGTTTTAAAGCCAACTTTATTATTTCCTTTTACTAATCGAAACCAAGAAGATAACATGTTGGTTCCCATAAGTAACAATAACTTATCTCAGTTATAATTTGTGGTTTGCGTTTGATTTAAAATTGTCTCGAAAAATATATTTTTATCCATTGAAAACAATCCAAGAATGATTTAATAAAGCCATAATAAATATCCCAGTTGTAAAGATAACCGTAAACTTTGTCGGTTAAAATACACCATTTTTATATCTGATTTGTTTACAATAAGTTCTTTATAACCAGGTAGAAAAACAAGATTGTTTATTTCTTTTATTTATAATCAAAAAAATATATTTCTGTGTACAATTTTCAATTTATATATTAATCTAACTTTATTTTCAAGCAACAACTGAGCACCTAATATGGATAAAATTTTCAAGTTTATCTTTCAACGCATGCATAATTATATTACCAGAATATTTTTGAAACCATCTGAAATCTTTTTAAACTACTCTAGTAGCAATCGTTAGAAATGTATCTCAAATGGTGGTGTTTTTTATCCTAAATATTTCAAAATCTAACATATTTTAGTACTATTCACTAAACTATCCGAAATTGGGTAATTTGGATATCATACATAAATTTTGTCGTTTGAAATTTACCGTTTAAATTCTTAACAAATGTTTCTAAATTTTACATATCTCAGCCACACCTTCGAAAAGTAATGGAATTCATCATCGGCTTCAGTTTCAAACTTAATTATGATTAAGAACTTTTCGAAAATTAAAAAAAAATTGTTTTACAATATTTTTAAACGCTTTATTAGGTACGGTTGTCACATAAATAGACCATAGTTTAGTCTGAAAATTAGATCGAATTATCTCCTGATGAATATAACATGGTTAAAATGAAAATCTTTTCGAGTTCCGAAGGTTTATTTAAGAGTTTTTTTCAAGCAAGGATTGAATGTTGCCCAATTCGCCATTTTTGAAGGTCTACACGCACTGGGAAAGATCCAGAAGGAAGGAAAATGGATTCCATAGGAATTAAAGGAAAGAGGCATTGAAAGGCGAAAAACCAATGCTTATTGCATTTAATTGTGAAAGGTGATGAAAAGTGGATCTATTTATACCATCTAAAGCTTAAAATGTCATGGGTAGATCCAGGTCAGCCTTCAACATCACAACTAGGGTGTGTTTGTTACTAATTACGAGCTAATGAAACTTGGTGAAAGGATTAATGGCGATCGATAACGACAACAATTGATAAAATAGGTATTTTACCACGGAATGTATCCCGCAGTATTTTCCGGACTTAGCCCCTTTGGACTACCACTTATTTCGATCGATACAGCATGTACTTTCAGAACAGCACTTACATCCTTACGAAGAAGTGAAAAAAAAAGTGAAAACCATTATTTGAGATAAAGATGGGAAAAAGTTATAGTTAACGATGGCCAATGTTCTTATTATTAAGGATATTTATTACGTTACGGAAATAAACGCTCAACTATTACGAAAAAATGTGTGGGTTTAGCAAAAAGCCTAATACAAGTCCTTAGTTGTTTTGTCAGTTTTTTAAAAGGTGTGTGGGTACTGGTGTCCGTTTTAGGTGCTTCGATCGCATTGTCTACCTTGGCACCAACCTGAAAGTTAAGTCATCTCGAAGTCGGGACGCGATCGTGCGGGCCACGGACCGAGACGATGTCCGAGCGTCCTGGCGCGACGTTACACAGAAACCCTTTCTCAAGCCGGCTCCACTCTGCCGATCTGTCATCGATTCTGCTCCGTCGAGAAATTGTATCAATTAGGATTACGTTGTCGGGGACTCGGTCAGTGCGGCTCGGACCCACACTAATTATCATTCGGTATCGCTTTAATTACTCCGCTTTTGATTAATTTCGGCTATTAATTTGTCTAGCTTACGTCATAAGTTTGGTGGGAAATAGTTGATAATTTAGTCAGAATTGTGGCTACTGGTTATGCAGTGTGAAACGTTTTCGAGTTGATTCAGGCAGATCATCTTCCTTATATTTAGATTTCTTTGCATGTACAGTGGACATTGATTTAGCTAAAATGAAATTATCACCACCGTTAAAAAAATTCTAATTTTTATTAGGGTGATTTTTTTAGTGTATTTGGTGGGGCTCGCTGTTTGCGCGCCTAGTAGTGTAAATTATTTAATATATTTTGGAAAATCGTCACGGGACGTTAAACTTTAGAGCAACCCATACAAATTATCAAAATCAGTGTTGTGTCTTGTGTCCAAACTTATAGAGCACTTTGTGAATTTTAACGTATGCAGATAATCGCCTAACTAAGCCATGTATTCGTCACATTACCGACAAAACAAAACAAAAAACTCTGCGCTGTTGTTGCGGGCAGTGTTGTTAAAGACTCGAAATTTATCAATTCGTTAATGGGGATGGTTACAGAGCAATGATCAATGATTATTTAATTTCAAATTTCAGTGGTATTGATCTGAAGAGATGAGGTTCCAACAGGATGGCTCCACATGTCATATAGCCAATACAACAAGCGATATACTGAGGGATCAATTCGGTGAGAAAATTATTTTGACCAACGGATCTGTTAATTGACCACCACTGGCATACGATTTATCGCCTTCAGATTTTTTTGGTTGTTGGGAGCAAGTTGGGATAATGCCACCATTATATCTATTCTAAAAAGCGGATGCCAAACAGAGTGTAATAATTATAGAGATATTTTTCGTTGGTTACTTGTTATAAAATAGAATATATTAATCAAAAGGGGTTAGAAGGAATAATTGATCCACAGATAGAGGAATACGAGGGCGGATTTAGGAAGGACAGAAGAACAACGGACCAGGTTTTTCTCATGAAATAAGCCCAATGTATTATGAATATAAAAGCAATGATACTGTTATAGATTTTGGTAAGGCCTATATTACATTAAAAAGATCCAGAATGATAAAAACCATAGAATAATTTCAAGGACCCTCTAAAATAGTGAGATTAGTGAGCATGACAGTGAAGGTAACAACAGCCAATGTAGGTGCAAAAGGAGGAACGATGGAAAATTATATCAGAGCAGGCCTAAGGTGAGGCGATCCACTATCGACACTATTATTCAACATGCTTTTGGTAATTGTTATTAAAAAGGGTCAGCTGAACAGAGAACACATTCTTTACAGAAGTCAACAAATATATATATATATATATATATATATATATATATATATATATATATATATATATATATATATATATGTATATATATTTGTATAAATACAAATATATACATTATATTACATATACATAGCACGGCATGATATTTCTATGTTGTTTTTGGTTCGTCCGAGTCGTATTGGTTTCCATTGTCCTTGATTTTATAGTTCCTTTTCCCATTCCCTTATGACTTTGTCCAGAACCAGGTTGAAGAGGAGTGCGAATAACCCATCTCCATGGCATACTCCAGTTTTAATCAGGAAGGGTTCGGAAATTTTTCCTATAAATTTCACTTCAGGGTTTGAGTTGGTATATATATATATATATATATATATATATATATATATATATATATATATATATATATATATATATATATATATATATATATAAATATATATAGGCAATAGGCAATAGGCAATCCTGGAGTGGATACCGCTTGATCGCAGGTGTCCGCGAAGAAGACCGAAAGCACGATGGATTGATGACATCGTTAAGTATATTGGACCCGAGTGGCAGAGGAAAGCCCAGGACCGTGAAGGTTGGAAGCATGCTGAAGAGGCCATCATCCTGCAGTGGATCGATACGGGCTGATGATGATGATGATGATATATTTATATATATATATATATATATATATATATATATATATATATATATATATATATATATATATATATATATATATATATATATATAGAATAGATTCGCACCAATAGCGACAAT
Organism: Cosmopolites sordidus; assembly: GCA_031761425.1. Classification (NCBI taxonomy): domain Eukaryota; kingdom Metazoa; phylum Arthropoda; class Insecta; order Coleoptera; family Curculionidae; genus Cosmopolites; species Cosmopolites sordidus. The sequence continues at coordinate 42,490 of JARFXV010001316.1, read as the reverse complement.
TTTGATTATGGGCGAAGCTATTGAGCCAAAAATCAGCCTGAGAAAATCGGAGATGATTTTGCGATGATATTTGTTAACATTGTCATTTTCGACTACATTTACGACTTAACAGTTCTGGCTGTTTTTTTGCCATACTGGCACCACACTATCATGAAGAGTAAATCAGAAAAGGGTAGTCAGAGTAAATTAAAACACGTCTAATAGCCTGTTCAGAAGAACCACCACGACGAATACCACGATGGGTCTGAATTGGTCGTTGAGTAGTGCGAGTGGACCGCAAATTTGTGTAATGAATCTGGACAATTTCCAAACGTTCTTCTAAAGTGAAACAAACTATGATTTAATTGCAAACCTTTCGGAAAATAACTGGCAAGACGTTAAAAATCGGTTAACAAAAATGAGTTATAAGTTATCAAAGTTCCATCATCCCTAATTGTAGATTCTTTATTCATATAAAGAATCTACAATTAGGACTTATGTCAAGCCTAACCATACAGCAACTATTGAGCAACATTCGTGTTGACATGGCTGCATTTACACCAGATATGATAATTCACTAGATTGCCGCGCGTTACCATATTAATAACATCATGACACGATCCAGTCTAATCAGGTATACAGGGTCCGGAAAAAGTTCCCGTACTTTTTGTTTATGCATTTTTGGCTTAGTTAATTAAGTTATTTGTCATTTCTGATGGTTTTATTGAATTCCTTGTTTAATTTTGGTCGAGAATGTGTCGTAATTATTTATTTACTTTTAGTTACGTTGAAGTTATGTCTCGTGAAAATCGGCGTGTCACTGTGGTCGAATTGCACAAACAAGGAATGAAGACGACTGACATTGTTCGCACGACTGGTTACAAGAAGCAAACCGTCTACGATGCCGTGAAGCGTTATGAGGAGACCGGCGGGACTGCGGACCGTCCTCGAAACGGTCGTCCAACCACCGCGACCACTCCGGAGAACGTCTAGAAGGTCCGTTGCCGAATTCAACGAAATCCAGAGCGTTCGATGCGGAAGATGGCGAAAGAGTTCGGCGTTGATGAGAAAAGCATCCGTCACATCGTCAGGAGGAAGCTGGGACTTCGCAGCTGCAAGATCGTTCGCGTCCATTTCCTTAACGACGCCATGAAGGGGAAATGACTCGAGAAATCTCGTCGGATGCTTCGTCTGCTCGGTGGTGCTCGCCTGTCGAAAGTGCTCTTCACCGACGAGAAGATCTTTACCGTCGAGCCGATCCACAACCGCCAGAATCGCCGTCAACTGCTCAGGAAAGGTCAGCAGAAGACCGCGGATGCAAAAACCATCGACCGCAGCCATTTTCCGACCTCCGTCATGGTCTGGCTCGGGATCTGCGCTATCGGAAAGACGCCACTGGTCTTCATCGAGCGGAACGTCAAGATCAATGCTGCCAGCTACCAGCAGCGTGACTTCTGCGACGTACTGGAGCCGTGGGCGGCGCAGCACTTTGGCCCAGCTGGATTCACGCTTCAGCAAGACTGGGTGCCGGCGCATTCCGCCAATTTGACAATTGCCGTCTGCGAACAGCTGTTTCCCGGCTTTTGGGGCAAAGACGTTTGGCCGCCTAACTTGCCGGATCTTAACCCGATGGACAACTCGGTGTGGTCCATCCTGAAGCAAAAAATCTCGGCTACACGCTACGTCACGGTTGACCAGCTGAAAGTGGCTTTGACGCGCGTGCGAGTCAGTGTGCGCGGTCAGTGTGCGCGGTCAGTGTGTGCGGTCAGTGTGCGAGCATCGTCGGAAACATTCGCAAGCGACTTTGTAAATGTATTAACGCCCAAGAGGGCAATTTTGAGCAACTGTTGTAAATTTGTTTGTTTATTGTTATTTTTACGGGTCTAATAAAGATTTTTGTTTTTAAATTTTGTTGATTTGTTGAATTGTCTGGTAGTTACAGCCAGTTGAAATATTTAAAAAAAGTACGGGAACTTTTTCCGCATCCTTTATAACCAGATATGTTAAAAAATTATGGAAAATATGTTAAAAAGGCACAAAGTTGCATTTTTGCTAATAGCTGATATTTGATTGGCATAATCTTTAAGAATTAACATAAAATATACAAAGGAAATAAACACATTGCAGAAAAATGGTCTTTTTTTTTAAGTACAAATAATTTAATTGCAGGCCCTACACGGCTCTTCCGAAACTACTATTTTAAGTAGATTAGACACTCTCTTAATCTGTCGATTTTTAAAATGTATTGTTTGTATTTAGGACAATAAAAGGCAAAATATCACCTCTCAGTCCCAACGGTAACGTAAGTATTGTTCGTTTGTGATAATTTAAAATCATTTAAAATATTTAAAATCAAATTTCACATACGAGGTATCTAAATAAAGTAACGAGACTGGTGGCGTAGCGTTCAATTTTTGAAGCACTGTTGCTTTTCTCTTTGGAGGGAGACAGATCATCATATGATGCGTTTTCAGTGCGAGTTTGAACTTCCTAGAGTCACTTGTTAGTCCAATTCTTCTATTGGAACCTTTGGTGTGAAACACTAAACTTGAAGAGATTTACCACTAAACACCAAAACGCTTTTTTGAACTGCTCGACGCACGTTTCGCTACCCATGTTAGCATCATCAGGAGATTATTTAATCTTCCTTGGGACTTGGTAGTCCCTACCAATTCTTTTTGTTAACTCGACATTTCTAGTGTATTCTGCAAAATGGGTGACAACACGCGATGGAAATTTTTGTTTACAAGTGATTTAAGGCATTCTCAGAAAGTAAAGACTCGATTGAATAATGTGAAATTGCAATTTTAATTGAATTAAAAATTAAATCTGTCTCATTACTTTGTTTATCGTATCAAGAAAAAAAAAAAAATTAATTGCTAGAAAAGATTGTCTTTAGTTTTGGGTCTTTTGAATTAGTTATTAAACAAAGTTAAATTATATACAATAGGTGGTTTTTATACGTGTTTGCACTGTACAATTAGAGATCAATGTTCGAACAAATCATCAACCTGCATAATTCCAAACTAAAACAGTTAAACAAAAGCTTTTCCTTATCGCACACCATTATATGTGGGTTTTATCACTGCTAATAGCATGAATGATAACATTATCACTACCATTATATGTTATGGAAATGTCACGTTATCATCAACTTTCCAGTTTGTTTCAACTTTTATCTATTGTTTTGATAAGGCGCAAGTCATAATAAGTATTTGTTTTAAAATGTATGTTATTTTATCGTGTTAATGCTAGAATTCTATTTCCTGAAATTTAGTTTAGTTTAAAATATTTTAAATCAATATATAACAAATGTGAACGAACTAAGAAGAACTTGTCTTGTAAAAAGTTACTTTTCGACACTTGATTGATGTCTACATTGATTATAATGCTCGTTTTGGGTTTCATTTAGGAAGTTATTAAAACATCTTTTCACAAAAATGAAGATTTACAAGAATAGGGAGACTCCATCCATCCATACATGAAGTTTTAAAGTTCTTTGGAGCCGTAGTAGCCGAGTGTTATACACCCAAATCGTTCGGTTCCACAATCTCACACACAACAATCTGTATCTCCTGGCCGTGTATCAGTGAATATTATGTATATGTATGAACATTTTTACGTTAGAAAATAGAAAATTTATATAAAAAATATGCATTCTAGATACAAAGATAAATTCTACAAGGAAAATAACTTTTTTAACCTCAAATTCAAAAATATCCTACATAGTTAACTCTCTTTTTAGCTATAACTTTATCACTTTTTTCTTCTCAACTGGTTGCGCTATATTGCCAGACATTTGGTTGAGTGTTTCGTAATTAGTAATCGAAAGTATCCGATATTATTCATATATTTATATATAGTAACATTCTGCACATCACGGGCATAGTCAGGATTTCGTTTTGGGGGGGGGGGGGGGGGGGGTAGTTTGAAGTAAATAAAACAACAAAAATATACTTACATGAAATGAAATGACAAGAGATGGCGTTACTGTGGGCAACGTCCACTAGTTCGGATATATTATTATATTATTATTCACGTATGGGCCCTGGTGGACCACGCGAAGTACAATTAGAGGCGTTTGTTGTTGTTAGCCTTCCTTTGAGCCCATACTAATTTCATTCTTTCGCTATGAGCTTTTTTCCTTTCATCAGACCAAGTTGTTCCAGTCTTCCTACATTTTTCTCTCTGGCCAACCTTCCAAACGTTAACCTTGTGTCTGAAACAACCTCTATCCTGAATTTCACTTTGTGTAATATTTGCTGATCTTAGGTCCTCTTTAATTGCCGCAATCCATTTAATTATTTCTACTTTAGCTCTACTCCTATTTTCATAAAATTCGACTATTTGTCTAGTTAGCCTATTCGGATTCATCGGTTTGATGTGTCCGTAAAACTTAAGTCTTCTTTTTCTCATATCGCTATGTATATCTGTGTATTGTTTGATTTCTTGGATTTCTCGAAGTCGGTATGTTGTGCTATTTATTTGTTTGGGGCCTAGGATTTTTCTTATGATTTTTCTTTCCTTCTTTTCAATGTCCTCGATGTCCCACTTTCTATTCAAAATGAGCGTTTCTGCAGCATATAGACATTCTGGCTTAATAACCGTGTTGTAATGTCTCAGTTTTGTGTTTTTAGATAGGCATTTTTTGTTGTAAATATTTTGTTTCAATGCCGTTTCCATTTTTTGACATCTACCCTTATTGGCCGCTTTTTCCAACCCATTTTCCATGATTATTTCACCCAAATATTTGAAATGAGAGACTCGTCTGATGTTACCATATTTTGTTTTTAGAAATGGTGTTCTTAGTCTGTTGCAGGTCATGTATTGTGTCTTTTCAAAGGATATTTGGAGTCCTACCTTTTCTGCTGTTTCTTTTAGGATTTTAATCTGTTTTTGAGCCGTTAATACATCTTGAGCTAAAATTGCTAGATCATCAGCAAATGCCAGACAATCAATTTTGATATTGGTTCTCCCCAGTTTAATGGGCTGGTCAATATTCAGTGCCGACTTTTTTTCACGCCACTCCTGTATTACTTTTTCTAGAACACAGTTAAATAAGAGTGGCGAGAGTCCATCCCCTTGTCTCACACCAGTTTTAATTTCGAAGGGTTCTGAGATGTCACCCATGAATTTAACTTTTGACCTCCTGTTAGTTAACGTTGCTTTAATAATTGCCAGCGTTTTCAGATCTAGTCCTTGTTCTTTCAAGATTCGGAATAAAGATTCGCGGTCAATAGAATCATATGCTTTTTTGAAATCCACAAATGTACAGACGAGATTTTTATTGTACAGTTTTTGATGTCTTAGAATCAACTTTAGATTCAGGATCTGTTCAGGGCAGGATCTGCCCGGTCGAAAACCTGCCTGATATTCACCAATGTTCGGTTCTAACTGTCCCTGTGCTCTGTCTAGTAGACATTGAGATAGAATCTTGTAACAAACTGGGAGAAGAGATATTTCTCTATAGTTGTTTACATCCGTTCTATCTCCTTTCTTATGTAGTGGATGGATTAGAGCATCTTTCCAGTCTTCCGGAATCCGTTCGGTTCGCCAAACTTCTTGTAGAATTTTGGTTATTTCCTTGATTGTACCTGGACCAGCGGATTTCAAAAGTTCAGCAGTGATTCCATCTTCACCAGAAGCTTTGTTATTTTTAAGCCGCTTGATTTGCCTAAGTATTTCCTCTTCATTCGGTGGTAATGAATCTGGGTTTGTTTGTTTAGGATTTAGTGTTGGTAATTTGTTTAAAGGCTCAGGACAGTTTAGTATTTGTTCAAAATACTTCGCAAGTTCTTTGCAATTATCTTGGTTATTTAGAGCTAGTTGTCCGTTTTCCTTTTGGAAGCAAAGACTTTGCGGTTGATAGCCTGTTAATTTAGTTTTAAATGTTTTGTAAAAGTTTCGGGTGTTATTTTTTTGGAAATCTTTTTCTATTTCATTAAGTTGATTGTTTTCATATTTTCTTTTAGTTTGTCTAATTAGCTTCGATGTTTCTTTTCTTACTTCCAAAAATATGTTACAGTTTATTGCTGTTTTTTGACTGTTCCAATCTTTGAATGCTTTACTTCGGCTTAATACTGCTTGCTCGCAAACTTCATCCCACCACGGATGTTTTCTACGTTTTTGTAAAGGGACCAACTTTAAGGCTGTTTTGATAATTTTTTGTTTTAATTCTTGCCAGTTCTGTGCAGGTTGTTTATCAAGCTCTTCAGTTAGGGTTGGTTTTATTTTCGTTGGGTCAAACTTTGGTATATTCGGATTAGTTCGGATATATATTCAATTCAAATGTAATAATTTAACTCTCTTCACTCCTCGTATTTTTTCGGTATAATATTAGGTAATATTTGGCTTATTTCGGGGGGGGGGGGTTGAACCCCCCAAACCCCCGCCCCCCCTTGGCTACGCCCGTGCTGTAAATATTAAACTTTATCATGTGATATTATTATTCTATAAATTAAAAACATTAATAGTGCAAACTATAAGAAAAAATAAGTAAAATAATTACGGTAAGGTAATAAGGTAATAAAATAAATAAGAACAATGCGTGGCGTAAATCATTCTATCTTAAATGAATGTGTATAAAAACTTTAGGCGCCTTTTTGCTGAGGAGTGAACGTAAGTGAATCGTCACGCTCGGGTCAATGACATTGAATCGGGTTTATTCGGCTCCACTCGACATCAAGCGCGCTTGGGTCGGTGACGGACTGAATCGTGTGTATTCGGCTCCAGGCGTCATCAGTCATCACGTTTTGCATGTAATAAACACTAAACTTGAAGAGATTTACCACTAAACACCAAATCACTTTTTTTTGAATTGCTCGACGCACGTTTCGCTAACCATGTTAGCATCATCAGGAGATGATTTAATCTTCTTTAATACATCTGACTTATTGTATATGATCTGGCTAATATTTAAAGTGCTTTCAATTTGTGCTAAACTTGGAACTAAAGTATTTATAACATATTTTAGCTTCCATAAGCCTATTATTTTATTCTTAGGATTTAATAGCAATGAAGAAGTCCAATCGGAGCAAAATTCAAAAATATAATTAATTCACAAATATAATTGTTTATTTTATATCACCTTGTTAATTCATTGAATTAATCTATTATATAACATACATGTAATTATATACTAGGGTTGATCAATAAGTACTCGTGTTTGATAATGGATGGCGTTGATGGGTAAAATTGATATTACCATCGTGTACTGCGGACTGTTATACGACCTTATGCTGAATGTTATATAAATTCATAGATATATCATACGTGTTTTGTATTTTTTGATAAAATGGAAAAAGGGCAATATCGATCCGTAATTCATGGGACCCTTCACCATCTATGATAACCGTGAGATATTGGTTTAACGAGTTTATGTGTGGTTGTACAACTGTTTTTGATGAAGAATGGTCAGGACGCCGGTCAGACGTTGTTACCGAGGAAATCGTCGAAAAGGTAAATGACATGATTCTCGTTCATCGCCGAAGGAAAGTGCGCGAAGTAGCTGAGGCCGTAGGTGTCTCGTACGGAACGACAATCAAGATTCTAAATGATAAGATAGGTGTGAGGAAAGTGTCAGCCCGAAGAGTGTCGCGATTGCTCACGGTAGACAACAAGCGGGTACGACTAACAATGCGAACAAAGCGAAATGCGTACGACTTTTTACGTCGAGTCGTCACCGTTGATGAAACCTGGATACATTATTACACGCCAATTTTCCTTTTGTGTAAAAATTAAAGCCGGCCGCGATGGTCTGGTGGGTTAGTCGCCTGGCAATCCAAAATTAGCCAGGTAGAAATTACTTGCAATGTTAGTTCGAGTTCTTGTCCGAGCTGTAACAGTGTATATCATCCAGCTAACATTCCAATTTATATGGTGCCTAGGACACAAGAGGGTACTTGGAAATGAAAAGGTGGACGGACTTGCAATATCAGCAATATCCAAAGAGATTCAACGATCGGGACCAACAAATTAAGGAAAGTCAAAGAGCAAAGAATCATTTTATCCTTCAATATCAGAGACATATCCTAGTAGAATGTGGTCAGTACTGATACACCGTTTAATGATAGGTCATACTAAGCTCACTCACGAGCATGTGGTAAAGGGTGAAGATTTCCCAAGATGCATTCAGTGCAACTGTCCCCTGTCAATTAAATATATATTAATCGAATGCAAAAACACCTTGGGGCTCAGAAACTCCCTTGAACTAATAGCAATATTCTTGCCAGAGGGCAATAAAAAATTAATGACATTTGTGAAATCATCAGGATTTTGGGGGAAATTATAATCAAGATAATGATGAATAATAACAAAGCGCAGGAGAGGGAGGAATACATACGGGGCTCGAGGAAATGCGTGTGTGTGCCACTCAGAACTTTGCTTTTTGGTCTCCGGATCCTACTCGAAGATCCCAGTTTCGTTACCGGATATCACTCTGTTTAGAACATTTAGATCGGTGTCCAAACGTTCCAATACGTTATGGTAAATCAGATCCTTCTGCTCGTCTGACAAAACCTTTGGCACCATCTTCGCGCAAACTTTTTGCATTTGCAAATCGTCGGTTACAATTGAAAGCACAGTAATATCTGAATGATTGTGGCCGGTTCATATATATTTTTCTTTATTTGGGTTGTTCACCACGATCTAAAACTCGAAAAATATCAAAAATATCTGTTCTTATATAAATAAAGAATCTCTGGGTAAAACCAAAAAACCAGACGGAGACAAATTTCTCAGTGATTCTTTTTTGTAATAAATTTGCCTAACGAACAAAATTTTAAAGATATAAAAATGTTATAAAAAAATTTACAAACTTTTAACGTTAACGTTTCGGAGGGTACTCTCCCCCCGTTTTCAAAACTAAACTAAAAAATAAATTATATTAATTTGTAATATATATATATATATATATATATATATATATATATATATATATATATATATATATATATATATATATATATATATATATATATATATATATATATATATATATATATATATATAAGTAACGAGTGAAAGTAAATATATTTTTTTGTGTATGTCAACGATACTTACATTGACAACAATAAGAACAGGTATCTTTGATATTTTTTGAGTTTTAGATAGTGGCGAAAAACCCAAATAAAGGAAAAAAATATCTTTCAGAGCATGCGCAATTATGTTACTAAAATATTTTTTAACCATTATCGCCATCTTCAAATTGAGGCTAAAAACTTTTCAGACTGTCTTCGTATCTCGAGAAATTTAAAGCGCATATTAATTTTTAAACATAAAGTGAACACTCCGAACGGGTTGAATAAATTCATCTAATAATAAACTCATGTCATTAAATATCCAAACATTAATTAGTTAATAAACCAGTTCAACTAGATTCCTAAATAATTTATTAATACATGCGTGTTAAAAATAATATACTGTGTCGGACACTAACACGATTCATTGATTTTTCTGCCAAACCACGACATGTTTCAGATACATATTTGCATATTATATGATTATTTATTAACCATTTCCATAATCAACGCGTGTGACTTAATATGATATTTAATAATCATTCGAATGAGAATCGTATTTCAGAATGGGAAAACACTTCATATGAATCGTATCCTAGCGGTAGAAAGTTAAAATACTACTATGAGCAAAAACTAAGGTGACTTACATACAACCGTTTGTTTGTTAAGTTGGTATGATTGTCCTTGACATCTGGCAGGAGTTTGATATTAAGCTAGAAGTTATAATATCTTTCGAAATGGTTAAATATTTTTGAGGGCAAATTTTTAATATAGATTTACATTCACAATTTTGTATAGTGAAATATTCTTGTGTTAATATCTTAAAAAATGTTAAGCAAGTGATATGGCGATGATGATATGTAAAAGAAATGTTTACAATTAGTATAAGAACTTTGCTGATGGTAAGGCTTGACCAATAAAAAAAAATATCAAAATTAGAGAATTAAAGACATTGTAGATATTATTGGACGAATTCAATCAATTTTGAAGAACATATCTCGGAATAGAAAGCCATGCACATGGATCAGAGAACAATGGAAAGCGAGTGACATAACTGGAAGAGTAAAGGAATTGAAATTAAGGTGGGCAGGACATGTAGAGACACGATGGGGAAAAGATAAACCAAGACGGTCCTGGACTAGATACGGCTTGATCGCAAACATCCAGAGAGAAGACTGAAAACACGATGCACTGATGGCATCATTAAGTATATTGGACCCCAATGGAAGAGGAAAGCTCAGGATCGCGAGAGTTGGAAGCATGCTGAAGAGGCCTTCATCATGATGATGATGATGAGCGTCGCGCCGCCAACGGACAGATCGGGTAATGTAGTTTTAGGCATGGCACCGAGGACCTTAGAGCATCGTGTGTTTGTCATTGAGCAGTTTCTTAGAAACAGTGATTTCATAGCCACTGTGTAACGTCTTTTTCGTCGACAGATTAACGTTGAACACCGAAGGCCAATTCAAAAGATGGAAACACGATATTCCGATGGGTTGAAGTATTTGGAACTACCGGATCTGCGCTGAAGAGGTAACTACCAAGCCTCAGCACAGCCGTTCGGACACCAGACTATGAAAGAGTGAGAAGGAAAGGCGGTTTTTGCTAGTCCTCGTCCTAGTTTGCTATATATATATATATATATATATATATATATATATATATATATATATATATATATATATATATTAACGGATGGTAGAATATGTTTCAAAATCATTCCGGGTGTCGGTCCGTTGATTCTATGAAGAGTAACGATGTTTCGCCAAAAATCACATTTGCCATTTTCAAGTGTTGTCCGCTTCGACTGAAGAGTCCAACTAACATGCACGGGTCGTTGTGCTCGCTTTTATAGCAGGCCGGCGACTGCACAGATTATATCGGGGAAGTTCAGGACTATTTGGGGCGCTCGGCAACGTTGTCGGGCGTCCGTTTATTAATTTTTCTGCCTCGCCGCCACGTTGCCGCATTCCCTATTTTTCAGAAGGGATTTTCATACTTTTTGAATGTTGCGAGCGTCGTAGTACGCTACCAAAAATTTCCACAGCCATTAGACAAAATGGATATTCAGAAAATTGTATCAGAAAGGCCATGGACCGTCAGGAAACTCAAACACGAAGAACAATAGAGGATCATGAACCAAATACACTAAAGGTTTTGCTACCATACGTAAAACGAATCACAAATAAGATAGGCAGATTATTAAGGAAACAAGATCAGAACAGCCTACAAGCCGCACAAAACTGTCGCAATCATCCTAAAAAACCCCAAGGACAAAATTAGACTGGAAAATCATGCGGTGTATAGTATATATTGTTCCAACTGCAACAGATCATACATAGGACAAACAAACAGACGAATATCGACCAGAATACAAGAACATAAAAACAACTTGAAAAACAGACAAACTACTTCCGCTCTGTTCCAGCACCATCTACATACAGGACATAAAATCAATTTTGAAGGAGCCAAAGAAATAGCGAATATTGAAAACTACAAAGTCCGAACAATCAGAGAAGCCCTTGAAATAGAAGAAAGAGGTGAGTTGAATACGCAAAACGACGCTCGCAACATTCCAAAAGTATGGAAATCTCTTCTAAAAAAAAGAAAAAACGTGGCAAAGTGGCCGTGAGGTAGAAAAATCGATAAACGGACGCCCGACAGCGTTGCCGAGCGCCGCAAATGCTCCCGATTTACCCCGATATAATCTGCGCAGTCGCTTTTGTGGCCGGCCGGCTTTAAAAGCATATATATATATATATATATATATATATATATATATATATATATATATATATATATATATATATATATATATATATCTGCATGATACTTGCTAGATATTTTTCCAGATTTTGTATTGGAGAACCGAAGGTACTTACTATGGGCCTTAATGGGATTTTGGGATTTCTGGTTTATGCATTTTGGGTAGACTGTAAAATTTAGGACATCTGCTTGATTTTTCCCTTGGAATTATTCTTCGTTCAATGTCCGGTTCTAGTTGCCATGCTTTGATTTTGCTTTTTGTCGTTTTTTCTACATAGGTTGTTGGATCTCTGTTCACTGGTTTATATGTCGTTTCCAGTAAAATATTCGTCATCTTTGCTATATACTGCTCGGTGTTCATTATGACTGTTGCGTTTCCTGTATCGTAATATCCTCGTTTCTTTTTAAACTTTCAAGCGCTCTGATTTCAGTCTTATTAACATTTGGTTTTGGTATTTTATTGGATCGTAGTATTCGCGCTACATCTTGTCTGATTATTTCCGCTTCTTCATCTCGCTTGTCGTCTAGGGTTGATTCAACGTTCGAAATTATTTCTTTTATTAGTATATGTTTTGGGGCAATGGCAAAATTGAAACCTTTGCTTAGTATAGATTCTTCACCTGTGGATAAGTGGTGATTAGATACATTTATAACTAATTTGTTATTGTCTTGGATTTCTTTTGGACGTCAGAATCTATTTGTTTTAATACTTTTGTGACCGGCCGGCTATAAAAGCGAACACAACGTGCACGTCCGTTGGACTCTTCAGTCGAAGCGGACAACACTTGAAAATGCCAAATGCGATTTTGGCGAAACGTCGTGACTCTTCGCAGGATCAACGGATCGACACCCGGAATGATTTAGAAACATTATCTACCATCCGTGAAAATATTAGATATTATATATCATCATCATCATCATCATCAGCCCGTATCGATCCACTGCAGGATGAAGGTCTCTTCAGCATGCTTCCAACCTTCACGGTTCTGGGCTTTCCTCTGCCACTCAGGTCCAATATACTTAACGATGTCATCAGTCCATCGTGCTTTCGGTCTTCTTCGCGGACGTTTGCGATCAAGCGGTATCCACTCCAGGATTGCCTTGGTCCATCTGTCGTCCCATCGCCTCGCTATATGGCCTGCCCATCTCCATTTCAACTGTTTTACTCTTCCAATGATGTCACAGACTTTTGTTTGATGTCACAGACTTTCTGTCTCATCTTGTAATGCCAAGCATACATCTTTCCATTCCCCTCTGTGCCACCCGAAGTTTTTTAATTGATCGCGATGTGAGTGACCAGGTTTCACTTCCGTATGTCATAACGGGTAGAACGCACTGATCGAATACTTTTCTTTTCAGGCAAAGTGGGAGTCTGCTCTTAAACACTATGTTGAGCCTACCAAATGCCTGCCAGCCACATTTAACACGCCGTTCCACCTCCCGGGCGGTATTCCCCTCCATGGAAATCCTCTGCCCAAGATATACAAAGCTGCCCACAATCTCTAAATCCCTTCCTAAAACTGAAATTCTTCTGTCCTGAGCGAAGTTATTGAACATAACCTGACTCTTTTTCAGGTTTATTTTCAAGCCAAATGGTTCGCCAGCCCTTTGCAGTTCTTGTATGCGCCTTTGCAGCTCCTCTGGGTCTTGTGAAATGAGAATAATATCATCTGCAAATCTAAGATGGTTTAAGTTGGCACCATTTATCTTTACACCATCCTGTTCCCAATCCAGTTTACGGAATACTTCTTCAAGGCCAGCCGAGAAAAGAATAGGCGATATTGCGTCACCCTGCCGTACACCTCGTTCTATATTAATTGACACTTCAAGATCATCAAGGTGAATTGTGGCTGTAGCTCCATCATATATCGATTCTAACAGGTTTACATAGGCTCTCTCTACACCTTGGCTAAGCAGTGCATCCATTATCGCATGCTTTGAGATGGAATCAAATGCTTTTTCGTAGTCGATAAAAGCCAAGCACAGTGGCATGGTGTATTCGTTGTGCCTTTCTATGACCTGCTGTACAACCTGGATGTGATCTATTGTACTGAATCCACTTCTGAATCCTGCTTGTTCTCTTGGTTGTGCGTCATTCAGTTTTTTTAATATTCTTTTAGAAATTATCTTAGTGAAAACTTTGTACATCACTGATAGGAGGCTTATTGGACGGTAGTTCTTTAAATCTTCCTGTGCTCCTTTTTTATGTAAAAGGATCACTTCTGCATTTTTCCATAAGTCAGGTACTTTTTGTTCTTTGAGGCATTTTGAGTATAATTTTGCCAGTGTTTTATGTAACGTCCGACCACCAGCTTTTAGCATTTCGACAGTTACACTATCCTTTCCTGGAGCCTTGCCGTTCTTCATCAATTCTATAGCATTTGTTACTTCCTCCACTAGGATATCTGGTATTATATATTGTTCTTCCGTGGGTATTGCTGTCCCTGACTGGCTCTGATCTTCATATAACTGGGAATAAAACCTTCTGATAATCTCTAACATTTGGGTACGCGTCCTGCACACTGTGCCATCCTCACGCTTTAAAGCATATATTTGCGTTCTTTTGTTTCTCAGCTTCTGTTTAGCTTTGTTAATTCCTTTGTTTTCTTCCAGGGTTTTTTGCACTAGCTGCATATTGAATCGGCGCGTGTCCTCTCTGATACGTTTTCTTATAGTTTTGCAGAGCTCAGTGTACTCGACCCTGCCAAAAGGACTACCTGCATTTCTCATTGCTCGCCGTTTCTTCATTAAATCAATGGTCTCCCTGGAGATTTTTGTTTGTTTGAGACATTTTTCCTCTGGTGCTATTGAAGCAGCCGTTTGAAGTACATTGTTGGCGATTTCTTCATATTGAACTGATATTTCCACCTCCTGGAAAACTGCCTTCTGGCCTTCTGGAAAACTGCTGGAGAGAGGAAGCGATTTTGAGATTGCTTTGTCAAACCGGTTTGCTGCGTTACAAGATATTATTTATATATATATATATATATATATATATATATATATATATATATATATATATATATATTAAAATATCATTTTTGTTTCCGTTTAATTAGCCGTGTTATTCTTTTGATCTGTGAAACAATCCCATGACATATGGCGGTCATATTTTTTGCCATCGAACCTATAGCTATTTTAACTATTTGAAAAATAAATCTTCACCCTAAAAGTTTTTTCGAACGACGACAAGAGACATATGGGCGGCGTAAAATTGATGACGGCAATTTTTCATGACCTCGGTGACATTGTCAAGTATCTCTTGAGACACACGTGTGGTGTGTCTAGACCTAATAGAGCATTAGTTAAAACTAAAAAAAACACAACTACCTATACGAAAAGTGTGCCATAAAACTATTCATTTCACAATATTTCATTGATATTTTGGAGAGCTTTTCTGACATACTCAAAATAATTTGTTATTTATTATTATTGAAATACCTCAAATTAATTTTAAAAATATGGCCAAGAAGTGAGCAATAATTTCTTCTAAAATGAATCAATAAACTTTGATAAACTTTAAATTGAATTGGAATTATAATATTTAACAGTATTTCTAATATTTGATCCAATATTTGATATAATATTTGCGAGCAAATCTACATGTTATTTGTTCATAAGGAATGTCGATCTTGGATGGTTTTTTTTTCTCTTTGCATTTGATTGAGTTGTTTTAAATTTCGTTTTATTGCTTTTATTGATTACATTGACGCTAATTTTTAAAGGCTGGTTTGAGGTTAGTTTCAATCTCACTCATCAACATATCCTTGTCAAACTCAACGGGTTCTTGGAGTGGTGCTCTGGAACATATTCTGTGACCGACCAGGTATTGATGGAGGACATTGGGAAGGGTTTAGCAATAGCAGGTATAGCAAAGACTATACTATAACTTGTAACTTATGACTTGTCTTGCTAAAACTTAATTTGTTTATTTTTGTTGTCTGTTCAATTAAAAAAATTAGTAAATAAAACTTGGAAGATGTCATCAACTTATATCTGAATTTGTACAAAATTAGTATTTCGCATTTGAAAATCAAAGGCGTTGATAAACCAAGTTTGAAAATGTGTAGTGAAATGTGTAAGGAAGTTTAGTGTGCCTAAAAAATTACTGCCATGACTGTTACTTTTGCTTAGTCAAGGTACATATTATTAACCCAAAAAAAATATCTATCCCGATCTGATATCTGATAAAAGACCCATTTCTCATTTAGAAGACATTCCGATTTCAACTTTTCGTGGCCTGTCTAATCTTTCAGATACAGAATGTAGTACATCACAAGATATGCAAGGTTGTAGCAGCTTCTATGTTTTCTCTAATTGTGGGATAGCAGAGCTAAAAGAAAGCATTTGTAGATAAACTAATTAGAAAACATAAGTTCAGAAAATTATTGAAAGCATCTTCGACTTTTCAAAATGATCAGAACACAAAGAAATTCATGGTAATACCATTTGATGCCCAGTTGACAAAAGGACTAGACAAAATTTTGAAAAAAGTGGACATTAAGGTTGTGTACAAACCATATAATAAATTAAGAGAAGTTCTGGGTAATCCAAAGGATAAAGTAGAGTAGCATGAAAAGTCGGGGATTTACGAAATTAGTTGTCAAGACTGTGATCGAAGGTATATTGGGCAAACAAAAAGATCCATATTGACAAGATATAAAGAACATATTGCCCACATTAGATATGGGAGAAAGGGAAAATCTTGTGTTGCCCAACATGCAATCGAACATGACCACATTATAGATATTAGTAATTTAAGACTAATTAAAAGTGTTAATAATAATAGAGCTTTGGATGCATATGAAAGCATTCAAATAGAAAAATGTAAGAAAATCATGAACCGAGATAAAGGACCGATTCCTTTCTGTCAACTTTTTCAATTATTAATGTAAGGCTTAGTACACTTCACGGTTCATGATTTTTACACGCTTCGTTAGGTATGGTTTTGATATAAATAGAACATAGTTTAGTTTTCGAATTGGATTAAATCATCTCCTGATGATGCTAAGATGGTGAGCGAAACGTGCATCGAGCAGTTCAAAAAAGTGTTTTGGTGTTTAGTGGTAAATCTCTTCATGTTTGGTGTTTCACACCAAAGGTTCCAATAGAAGAATTGAGTTGAACAACATATTATTATAAATACAGCGTTAGATACTAGAGAGAAAATAATTTTGCCTTCATTGTCATACAGTTGGAACTAATGAAACAGTAGGTCAAAGCATTGGATAAAAATGGTTCCAGTTTTAAATATATATCGAGGAAATTTCCTGGGTCGAGCAAGGAGAAACTTAAGGCGGGCATTTTCGAATTAGGTTTTTTATGAAAAATAATAATTTTGTCTATTTGAATCTATATCGGACTATAAGTCCGAAAATTATTGTCAATTAGTGCAAAACATGCTGGAAGGTTTTATAAAAATTGGATCTAACACGGATGTTTGAGCATCAAAGTTCACTAACTTCACAATTATTTAGACAAATTTCCAAACAACTTTGGTTCTTATAGTGAGGAATAAGGAGGACGATTCGGGACCTAAAAAATATAAAAGAAACGTACCAGGGTCGATGGGATAAACACATGATGGCTGAGTACTGCTGAAGTAACATGTGTGAGTGCCTAGAAGGAACTCACTCAAAGAAATCATGAAAAAAAAGCTTAAATAATTGTAATATGTAATAATTGTATTTTTTGGCATTTAAAATATCTCGAAAACTACGCGTACATTTAAAAAAAATCAACATAACGAGCATATTCAAAAACAGAGAGTTTGGGAACTTTTCAAACATATCAATGTATCAGTCAAGTTGTTTAGTCACAAATGATTTATACTTATTATTATTATTCACGTATGGGCCCTGGTGGACCACGCGAAGTACAATTAGAGGCGTTTGTTGTTGTTAGCCTTCCTTTGCGCCCATACTAATTTCATTCTTTCGCTATGAGCTTTTTTCCTTTGGTCAGACCAAGTTGTTCCAGTCTACATTTTTCTCTCTGGCCAACCTTCCAAATGTCAATCTTGTGTCAGAAACAGCCTCCATCCTGAATTTCACTTTGTATAATATTTGCTGATCTTAGGTCCTCTTTAATTGCCGCAATCCATTTAATTATTTCTACTTTAGCTCTACTCCTATTTTCATAAAATTCGACTATCTGTCTAGTTAACCTACTCGGATTCATCCGTTTGATGTGTCCGTAAAACTTAAGTCTTCTTTTTTTCATATCGCTATGTATATCTGTGTATTGTTTGATTTCTTGGTTTTCTCGAAGTCGGTATGTTGTGCTATATATTTGTTTGGGGCCTAGGATTTTTCTTATGATTTTTCTCTCCTTCTTTTCAATGTCCTCGATGTCCCTCTTTCTATTCAAAATGAGCGTTTCTGCAGCATATAGACATTCTGGCTTAATAACCGTGTTGTAATATCTCAGTTTTATGTTTTTAGATAGGCATTTTTTTTTGTAAATATTTTGTGTAAGTCTTAATGCCGTTTCCATTTTTTGACATCTACCCTTATTAGCCGTTTTTCCAACCCATTTTCCATGATTATTCACCCAAATATTTGAATTGAGAGACTCGTCTGATGTTACCATATTTTGTTTTTAGAAATGGTGTTCTTAGTCTGTTGCAGGTCATCTATTGTGTCTTTTCAAAGGAAATTTGGAGTCCTACCTTTTCTGCTGTTTCTTTTAGGATTTCAATCTGTTTCTTTGCCGTTAATACATCTTGAGCTAAAATTGCTAAATCATCAGCAAATGCCAGACAATCAATTTTGATGTTGGTTCTCCCCAGTTTAATGGGCTGGTCAATATTCAGTGCCGACTTTTTTTCACGCCACTCCTGTATTACTTTTTCTAGAACACAGTTAAATAAGAGTGGTGAGAGTCCATCCCCTTGTCTCACACCAGTTTTAATTTCGAAGGGCTCTGAGATGTCACCCATGAATTTTACTTTTGACCTTGTGTTAGTTAACGTTGCTTTAATAATTGCCAGTGTTTTCAGATCTAGTCCTTGTTGTTTTAAGATTGGGAATAAAGATTCGCGGTCAATAGAATCATATGCTTTTTTGAAATCCACAAATGTACAGATGAGATTTTTATTGTACAGTTTTTGATGTCTTAGAATCAACTTTAGATTCAGGATCTGTTCAGGGCAGGATCTGCCCGGTCGAAAACCTGCTTGATATTCACCAATGTTCGGTTCTAACTGTCCCTGTGCTCTGTCTAGTAGACATTGAGATAAAATCTTGTAACAAACTGGGAGAAGAGATATCCCTCTATAGTTGTTTACATCCGTTCTATCTCCTTTCTTCCGTAGTGGATGGATTAGAGCATCTTTCCAGTCTTCCGGAATCCGTTCGGTTCGCCAAACTTCTTGTAGAATTTTGGTTATTTCCTTGATTGTACCTGGACCAGCGGATTTTAAAAGTTCAGCAGTGATTCCATCTTCACCAGAAGCTTTGTCATTTTTAAGCCGCTTGATTTGCCTAATTATTTCCTCTTCATTCGGTGGTAATGAATCTGGGTTTGTTTGTTTAGGGTTTAGTGTTGCTAATTTGTTTAAGGGCTCAGGACAGTTTAGTATTTGTTCAAAATATTTCGCAAGTTCTTTGCAATTGTCTTGGTTATTTAGAGCTAATTGTCCGTTTTCTTTTTGGAAGCAAAGACTTGGCTGTTAATAGCATGTTAAGTTAGTTTTAAATGTTTTGTAAAAGTTTCGGGTGTTATTTTTTTGGAAATCTTTTTCTATTTCATTAAGTTGATGATGATATGATTTATACTTAATTATAGAAAAATAGAAACTAAGTTGAACTAATGGCATCATTTCGCGTGAAACACTAAACTCGAAGAGATTTATCACTAAAGTTTTTTAGTGATAAACTTTTTATAAACTTTTCGACACATGTTTTACTTACCATGTTAGCATCATCAAGAAGTAGTTTAATACCGTTTTTTACAAAGTGCAACATATGTATAGCCATATATTCTATGCGCTTCAAGTTATTGTTGTGTTGTCAATGTCAAAGTTGAAATTCTTAGCACTAATTTTTTATCCCATAACACATTTTAAACGATTAACGCCACATTAAGACACACATGACCGATGGTTTTGTTAAGTTAAATCTTGTAAATATCTACTGTTTGAGTCTGTACAAACCTGCCATCGTTTTAACTAATTTTCCTAAATATGTTGAAAAATTCCTGGTATATTTATAATCTGCACGCCAGCACCAAAAGCATGTTTCTCTTGAGACCAATTTTTCTGCAAATAAGAAGCAGGAAGAAGCATATTATGATATTCTTAAATGCACCCACAGACATACACTAAAATGATTTTTGGGGCAATGTTGAAAGAATACTATTCACCCTTGGTTTGCGAGGTTTTTCTCTTTGAAGTACTTAACTTTTCGCGATATATTAACGAGATCGCGCTCACTACTTTCAAGTGTTAAAATTGCTCGCTTCAAGGAGAGTAAAAATGTGATAAATGTCTTCGAGATTAGTAACTAACGTTGATTAAGATTCGAGAAAAAATCTATTTCCGTATCCTATTGGTCTAAAACTTCCACACAAACTCATATTTTAGATTTACATTTATTATTTGTTTAATTCACTATTTATTTAAATAATCCTCAGTGAATTTAGATATATTTACGTATTTTAAGCTCTTAATTGATCAAACACATTATTTGGATCTAATTGAGATAACAAAAAACGAAAGAAAAAAAAATTAAATTACCAATTGTCCCCGAAATATAAATATTACCTAATCTCTTCTAATCCCGAAAGGTTTCTTTTTATTTTCTGAATATGACCTGGCGCCTGTCTAATGTCATCCAAAGTGGTCGCGGATGAATCAAAGCAGGTACCGACGTAGCGCTCTATCGAGAAGAAAAAAAACAAGCCCTATTAGTCCGCTAGAAGGACCATTTTACTCCCACAGTCGCGCCGGAGACGCTTACACGACACCAAGTCGATGTTTTATACGCGCTGCTGCCCTTTTAACGAAAGCCGACAAGTAATTTTAATGTAGATCGAAAGGTGTATCGTAAATTTTCTTTGTATCACGTTTCACCCACGAGATGATCCTGAAGAAGGCATTTTTCTTATAATATTAATTCTGCATTCTGGTTAAACAATTGTAAGAATAAATACTAGAATAGATCATCTATTCTATTGGAACCTTCGGTTTCAAACACTAAACTCGAATATATATATATATATATATATATATATATATATATATATATATATATATATATATATATATATATATATATATATATATATATATATATCAATATCAAGTACACCCAACCGCTCAATCTCATGTGGAGCACACAGCAACCTGCGTCTCCGCCCAAATGAACATTTCTGTTAGGTGCTTGATTGGGAATGTGGACTGGGAAACTGGAAATTTCCAATCAAGCACCTAACAAAAATGTTCATTTGGGCGGAGACGCAGATTTCTGTGTGCTCCACATGAGATTGTGGAACCCAACGGTTGGGTGTACTTGACACTCAACTACTGTTGTCTCATTGGATGCTGTCCAAAGAAATCTAACATTACATATATACGCTATGATGGGAAGTCGGCGAGAGTATAGGTTGCTGACTGTGGATGGGGTCTCCCTATTCTTGACGGGAGAGTATGTGTCGGTACCCTGACGAGCCTGAACATCGAGAGGCGAAACATGTGCCTTCATCATCATCATTATCAGTTCGTGTCGACCCACTGCAGTATGAAGGCCTCTTCAGCATGCTTCCAACTTTCACGGTTTTGGGCCTTCCTCTGCCACTTTGATCCAATATACTTAACGATGTCATCAATCCATCGTGCTTTCGGTCTTCTTGGCGAACTTTTGGGATCAAGCGGTATCCACTCCAGAATTACCTTAGTCCATCTTTAATCCCATCGCCTCGCTATATGGCCTGCCCATCTCCATTTCAATTGCTTTACTCTTCGAATGATGTCACAGACTTATACATCTTTCCATTCCCCTCCGTGCTACCCGAAGTTTTCGAATTGATTGCGATGTGAGTGTCCAGGTTTCGCTTCCGTATGTTATAACGGGTAGAACTTTTCTTTTCAGGCCAAGTGGGAGTCTGCTCTTAAACACAATGTTGAACGTGCCAAATACCTGCCAGTCACATTTAACACGCCGTTCCACCTCCCGGGCGGTATTCCCCACCATTGAAATCTTCTGCCCAAGATATATAAAGCGGTACACAATCTCCAAATCCCTTCCTAAAGCTGAAATTCTTCTGTCCCGAGCGAAGTTATTGAACATAACCTGACTCTTTTTCAGGTTTATTTTCAAGCCAAATGGTTCGCCAGCTCTTTACAGTTCTTATATGCATCTTTGCAGCTCCTCTGGATCTTGTGAAGGGAGAACGATATCATCTGCAAATCTAAGATGGTTTAAGTTTGCACCATTGATCTTTACCCCATCCTGTTCCCAATCCAGTTTACGGAATACTTCTTCAAGGCCATCCGAGAAAAGAATAGGCGATATTGCGTCACCCTGCCGTACACCTCGTTCTACATTAATTCCCACTTCAAGATGATTAAGGTGAATTGTGGCTGTAGCTCCATCATATATCGATCCTAATAGGTTTACATATGCTTTATCTACCCCTTGGCTAAGCAGTGCATCCATTATTACATGCTATGAGAAGGAGTCAAATGCTTTTTCGTGGTCGATAAAAGCCAAGCACAGTGGCATGCTGTATTCGTTGTGTTTTTTATGGCCTGCTGTACAACCTGGATATAATCCATTGTACTGAATCCACTTCTAAATCCTGCTTGTTCTCTTAGTTGTGCGTCATTCAGTTTTTTAATATTCTTTTAGAAATTATCTTAGTAAAAACTTTATACATTACAAATAGGAGGCTTATTGGACGGTAGTTCTTTAAATCTTGCTCCCTGTTGCTCCCTTTTTATGTAAAAGGATCACTTCTGCATTTTTCCATAAGTCAGGTACTTTTTATTCTTTGAGGCATTTTGAGTATAATTTTGCTAGTATTTTATGTAATGTCCGACCACCAGCTTTTAGCATTTCGACAGTTACACTGTCCTTTTCTGGAGCCTTGCCGTTTTTTATTGATTCTATAGCATTTGTTACTTCCTCCACTAGGATATCTGGCATTTGTTCTTCCGTAGGTATTGTTGCCTTTGATTGGTTCTGATCTTCATATAAGTGGGAATAAAATTTTATGACAACCTCTAATATTTGCGTACGCACCCTGCAAACTGTGTCATCCTGACGCCTTAAGGCATATATTTGCGTTCTTTTATTTCTCAGCTTCTGTTTTGCCTTGTTAATTCCTTTGTTTTCTTCCAGGGTTTTTGCACTAGCTGCATGTTGAATCGGCGCGTGTCCTCTCTGATATGTTTTCTTATAGTTTTGCAGAGCTCAGTGTACTCGACCCTGCCAAAAGGACTACCTGCATTTCTCATTGCCCGCCATTTCTTCATTAAATTAAAAGTCTCACTGGAGATTTTTGTATATATATGCCTGCACAAAACTAAAACAGTTCATCGATGACGCTATTGAAGAACAGCAGAAATACCACTACACAAATGAAATAATGTAATAATCAAATGTTTTCAATAAATTTAGAATTTAGAGCTAGATTCGGTTAACACTATATGCGACGTTGTCGATTTTTTTTTGTTGCTATTTATTGACACGTTTGGAAGTTATCTCATTTGTATTTGAAAGTTTACTTCTAGTTTTTTACCTTACGATCGAAAACAGTTCTTTTAAGAACTACCACAGTGTTATAATTGTCAGAGTCGCGCATTTAAAATGCCAAATAATTTAAATAGTCGTTGTCAAGAGTTTGTAGCATCTCTAATAGACTATTTTGTACAAGAACGAGACAATAATGGTCCATTGTTACACTTTACGGCTGTTAAAGTATATTATAGAAACTAGAATAATTTTTCCAGCGTGTTGCAGCAACCTTAAGGCTGAGTATGTCCATTGTTAGTAGTATTGCACAAAAAGTGAAAAACAATGAAGTTTTAAGACCGCCTAAAAAACTTAGTTTTACTAAAAGGGTTACCAATACTGTACTTTTCGATACAAGTTTAAATGAATAAAAATATGATCCAAGAAGAGGGCTAATGGAACTTTCCAATGTTGCCCTAAAAAGTATAGATTTTTTGAGAGGTTGTATGAACGAAAAAAAAAGCTTTGTACAAATTTGTTTTCTTAGATGAAACCTGGATTCATCAAAATGGTACTGTAAGTCATTCATGGCAAGATAATAATAAGAGGAGTGTTAAAACCACAAAAGTTGATGGTAAAAGGTAAGTTACATAAATATGTAAAAGTTTGGATTGAACATTTTTATTTTAGATACATCATACTTCATGTTGACAGTGAAGATAGATTTATTCAGGGTGCAGGTACCATATTTTCGTCAAAAAATGCGTTTACTGATACCATGGTGAAATAAATCAGGAACATTTCTTGAAATTGTTTGAAAACCAATTATTAAAAAACTTAAGTGAGCAAATTTTAATTTGTATTGATAATGCTTCGTATCATAGCATTTTATTAAACAAGATACCAAACAGCTCATGGACGAAAGCTATCATTCAAGATGGGTTAACTAATAATAATATAGCATTTTCAATCGAAATGCTTAAAACTGAACTATTAAGAATTGTAGCAGAGTACGTACCATAACCAAATTTATTATTTTCATATATTTCCTAAGTGAATACTTTTCAGAAATATACCAGCATAGAGATATTTAGTAGACAACTTAACAGAACAATATGGGCACAAAGTTTTACATATTCCCCAATACCACTACATTTTCAATCCAATTGAACTTATATTGGAAATTGTAAAAAAATACTATTTTAAACTCTTGGATAGAAATGGTAATACACAGCAAGATTGTGATATGGGAGAATACGATTACGCAGACAGAAAATGAAATAATTAAATTATATATTTCTTTTAGCGGAACGGTAAATATCAATTCTCTCCTGCGTCCAGGAAAACTACACGAATTGGGGCGAACATAAAATCGGCAAAAAATCCAAATTTTAGCTTTGCAAGAAATCAGATTGATAGATGATAACACCTTGGAATTCGGCAACTACAGACTTTTTAAAAGTAAAACGGACAAAAGAATACTCAAAAATACACCACATCTCGGTGTTGCTTTCGCTGTCTCAAGAAACATTCTTGGTTCTCTAACAAATGTCCAGCCAGTAAATAATCGACTTATGACACTATCCCTCAAGTGTGCTAACAAAAACTATACATTAATCAATGCACACCTCCCAGTTAACGAAGAAAATAAATCTAATCCTGAAAAAGTAAATAAGTCCTGGGAAATTCTGGAAAAGACTATCTCTAAAATTCCCTCTAACCATGTATAAGTCCTATTGGGTGATTTCAACGCCCAACTAGGGAAAGAAAAAAAGTACAGGAAAACAGTCTACAGTTTTCCCGCTCATAAATGGACTAACCATAATGGTAGAAGATTGGTTGAACTATGTTGGCAGTTTAATCTAAAAATAATGTCAACCCATTTTAAGAAGAAAATAACAAAATAAAAGACCTGGAGGTGCCCAAACACGTACATGGGTCAATTTCAAATTGACCATGTTGCATTTTGTACCCCAATTATAAAGAGATTTTGAATGTTCAAGTCAGGAAAGGAGCAAATATAGACACGGATCAATACTTGACTAGAATCAAACTAAGCTTAAAACCTCGAAAACTTATTCAAAAGGGGCTGCTAATACCAAAGTTTGACCCAACGAAAATAAAACCAGCCCTAACAGAAGAGCTTGATAAACAACCTGCACAGAACTGGTAAGAATTAAAACAAAAAATTATTAAAACAGCCTTAAAGTTGGTCCCTTTACAAAAACGTAGAAAACATCCGTGGTGGGATGAAGTTTGCGAGCAAGCAGTATTAAGCCGAAGTAAAGCATTCAAAGATTGGAACAGTCAAAAAACAGCAATAAACTATAACATCTTTTTGGAAGTAAGAAAAGAAACATCGAAGCTAATTAGACAAACTAAAAGAAAATATGAAAACAATCAACTTAATGAAATAGAAAAAGATTTCCAAAAAAATAACACCCGAAACTTTTACAAAACATTTAAAACTAAATTAACAGGCTATCAACCGCAGAGCCTATGCTTTCAAAAGGAAAACGGACAACTAGCTCTAAATAACCAAGACAATTGCAAAGAACTTGCGAAATATTTTGAACAAATACTAAACTGTCCTGAGCCCTTTAACAAATTACCAACACTAAACCCTAAACAAACAAACCCAGATTCATTACCACCGAATGAAGAGGAAATACTTAGGCAAATCAAGCGGCTTAAAAATAACAAAGCTTCTGGTGAAGATGGAATCACTGCTGAACTTTTGAAATCCGCTAGTCCAGGTACAATCAAGGAAATAACCAAAATTCGCAAGAAGTTTGGCGAACCGAACGGATTCCGGAAGACTGGAAAGATGCTCTAATCCATCCACTACATAAGAAAGGATATAGAATGGATGTAAACAACTATAGAGGAATATCTCTTCTCCCAGTTTGTTACAAGATTCTATCTCAATGTCTACTAGACAGAGCACAGGGATAGTTAGAACCGAACATTGGTGAATATCAGGCAGGTTTTCGATCAGGCAGATCCTGCCCTGAACAGATCCTGAATCTAAAGTTGATTCTAAGACATCAAAAACTGTACAATAAAAATCTCGTTTGTACATTTGTGGATTTCAAAAAAGCATATGATTCTATTGACCGCGAATCTTTATTCCGAATCTTGAAAGAACAAGGACTAGATCTGAAAACGCTGGCAATTATTGAAGCAACGTTAACTAACACGAGGTCAAAAGTTAAATTCATGGGTGACATCTCAGAACCCTTCGAAATTAAAACTGGTGTGAGACAAGGGGATGGACTCTCGCCACTCTTATTTAACTGTGTTCTACAAAAAGTAATACAGGAGTGGCGTGAAAAAAAGTCGGCACTGAATATTGACCAGCCCATTAAACTGGGGAGAACCAACATCAAAATTGATTGTCTGGCATTTGTTTATGATCTAGCAATTTTAGCTCAAGATGTATTAACGGCTCAAAAACAGATTGAAATCCTAAAAGAAACAGCAGAAAAGGTAGGACTCCAAATATCCTTTGAAAAGACACAATACATGACCTGCAACAGACTAAGAACACCATTTCTAAAAACAAAGTATGGTGACATCAGACGAGTCTCTCAATTCAAATATTTGGGTGAAATGATCATGGAAAATGGGTTGGAAAAAGCGGCCAATAAGGGTAGATGTCAAAAAATGGAAACGGCATTGAGACTTACACAAAATATTTACAACAAAAAATGCTTATCTAAAAACACAAAACTGAGACATTACAACACGGTTATTAAGCCAGAATGTATATATGCTGCAGAAACTCTCATTTTGAATAGAAAGAGGGACATCGAGGACATTGAAAAGAAGGAAAGAAAAATCATAAGAAAAATCCTAGGCCCCAAACAAATAAATAGCACAACATACCGACTTCGAGAAAACCAAGAAATCAAACAATACACAGATATACATAGCGATACGAGAAAAAGAAGACTTAAGTTTTACGGACACATCAAACGGATGAATCCGAATAGGTTAACTAGACAAATAGTCGAATTTTATGAAAATAGGAGTAGAGCTAAAGTAGAAATAATTAAATGGATTGCGGCAATTAAAGAGGACCTAAGATCAGCAAATATTACACAAAGTGAAATTCAGGATAGAGGTTGTTTCAGACACAAGGTTAACGTTTGGAAGGTTGGCCAGAGCGAAAAATGTAGGAAGACTGGAACAACTTGGTCTGACGAAAGGAAAAACGCTCATAGCGAAAGAATGAAATTAGTATGGGCTCAAAGGAAGGCTAACAACAACAAACGCCTCTAATTGTACTTCGCGTGGTCCACCAGGGCCCATACGTGAATAATAATAATAATATTCCATTTTTTTTCCTTTATTTGGGTTTTTCTCGACTATCGAAAACTCAAAAAATATTAAAAATACCTTTGAGATACACAAAAAAATATATTTACTTTCACTCGTTACTTTACATATTACAAATTAATATAATTTGTTAGTTTTGATTGTGGTTTTGCTTTTACCCAATGATTTTTTATTTACATAAGAACATGTATTTTTGATATTTTTTGAGTTTTAGATAGTGGTAAAAAACCCAAATAAAGAAAAAAAAATATATGAACACGCCACAATCATTCAGACATTAATTAAATCAATCATATGACAGAGAGCATTACTTGATCGAAAAGAAGTTCTGCCGTTAACTATAAATACTGCAGATGATAGCAGTGATTCCAGCAAGTACTTTTCAGATTAATGAAAATAAGTGTATGCAGATATTTAATTGGGTTTTCTGTTTAGTATTTGTACATTACATATCAATAAATATCATTGATAATTATATAATCTTTTTATTTGAATAACCATTCAAATATTAAAAAATGTTGTCGATGATTTTTGAACGAAACATTTTACATGTGCTGAAGGTGCTACTCGTTCCTTCATTTGCTTTCTGGGCGTTCAGCTTGAGCCCAACTGGCGTTTTGGATGGTACATGAGGATATGACAAAGCCCCAACGTGGAGCGCAGGTGTATATACTTTCTTTTTAATATTTTTCTCCAGGAATCCACTTCATTATTTTTTGAACACATATATATATATATCCACAAGGTAGCGTAACGAAACCGTGGAGAGATATAATGGCCAGTTGACATGGCCTGGTCCCGATCGTCCGAAAGGCTAGATCGGCTGAAAGGCTAGTAACCGGTACCGAGAGATACGTGACGTCGCATGGTGGACAGCTGGACGAAGTCGATCGGTGGCACCACGTGGAGAAAAGGTGAAATTTTTCTGTATATATATATATATATATATATATATATATATATATATATATATATATATATATATATATATATATATGTGCAGTGTTAAAATTCTTTGGACTTAGACTCCCAACTGCTGGGTCCCACGATCTCATGTGGAACACACAGTTCGGCGAAGGCGATCGGTGGCACCACGTGGAGAAAGGGTGAAAGATTTCTGTAATATCTCCCTCCACGGTTCCGTTACGCTACCTTGTGGGCATACCTGGTACTATACCCGAGGTTCCAGGCAGAATGTTACGAGCATTCACCGTATGATGGCGTGAGTTGTGTACGATCACGACCCGTCATTAAAATGGCCAGTTAATCTGGTATGGCCTCGATCGTCTCTCCAAACTGCTTTCCTTGCGTTCGTCTAGAGCTCGGCTGATGATGGCTGAAAGGCTAGAAACCGGTCCCGAGAGACACGTGACGTCGCATGGTTGACAGTTCGGCGAAGGCGATCGGTGGCACCACGTGGAGAAAGGGTGAAAGATTTCTGTAATATCTCCCTCCACGGTTCCGTTATGCTACCTTGTGGGCATATATATAATATATATATATATATATATATATATATATATATATATATATATATATATATATATATATATTAAAGGTTTAAAAATAATATAAAAAATTCGATAATTATTTTTAATTCGCAAACCCAATTGGAATGTTGTTCGAAGCGAACTCTACACATAAATGCATCATTCATGATTACACTATTAACATTTTTTCCTTTTATTTTATATAATTTGCAACATTACTAAACAAAATCAAAAATGAAATATTATGCTTTTGGACATTTACGCTATGACAGATATACGGTTTTAGCAACCATACGCAAACGTACCATTTCCGCAAACCATCTAAGTATTCAGTAAATTGATTGGTTTTTACGTCAGTATTAAGTCTGACGCAGAAATTTAAAAGAAGAAACATTTCGAATTGTTTTTTTGAAAATTTAATTTCCATAACTTCAATATTTTATGAATGCTTTTATTTTCACAATCAGTGATTGTATTTGCGATTTTCGCATTGATTTATTCAAAACATACAATATTTCAAGTTCACAATATAGCTATCATTCCTAAACAAATTTGCCTCTTCATAAATACAATATATTATTTACGTTCAAACACTATTTGAAGGACTTTGGCACGAGACGAGCCTTAACTTAAAAGGGAAAACACGCGAACTTAACTTAAAAGGGGAAAGACAACGATATTGCCAACGATATTGCCAGATCAAACGCGACACTACCATTCTCATTACTTTATTTACACACTTTATATGTCACTAATATGTTGACTATTTTTTAGATCGAATAAATAATCAGTTCCAGCAATATCCAATTTGAAAGCGAACTTACTCTGTAGTTTACTATCTCTTTTATCTTGCTTCATTCCATTCAGATCAATTTCACAGCTATCTATCAGACGAAAACTATTTGTCACACTGGTGGAAAACGAACCCACCCATAATCGATATTTCATTCACTTAAGGCAGCCTTATTTTCTCATGACAATTCATTTCTCGGCCACGTTCCAACATGGCGTACGCCTTCGAGCGTTTCAACAGCGTAAATTCAGGACCGGTCACGACATCCAACAATAACAATAAGTTATACTTTCCGGATTAATAAATGCTGAAGGGGGGTCGACTGAAAGGTGCGTGCTGGGACTGGGCGAGGCCACCTAGATCGGCCCCCATAATCAAAGTAATTTTCGGGGGTGGGCTCTGCTATATTAAAAGGGAAATGGTGTTTGAGGCCCGGAGCTTCTACGGATCAAAATCGGCCGAAATAAAACAATTCAGCAGGCTATTTTTCATGACCGGTATTTTTATGGGTCGTTATTTTCATTATGTCAAATAATAAACAGTTTGTAACATTCCAGCATATCGATTGATGGAAAATTATGTTGTTTAGTGGAATACTAAAATATAATAAAATGGTTTGTTCCTTAATTAAATCATTTGTTTGTGTTATTTGTGAGCGCAACTATTGAAAAAAATTAAAGAAAGTTATTTATTTTTATTTATTTATTGAATAATGGTGGCAGCAACAAACTGTTACACACATATGTCATAATAATGTAAATATAGTGAATATAGTTAACATATATCTGTTTATATCAATTTTTAACATAATGCTTCTTAATTACATCTCATATCACATTGGTTATCACAATTTTAGTTGTATCAATGATTGTTTGCGAATTTGAGTTTGTCCAAAATAGTTTTGAACGCATTAAAGGTTTCTTTTTCGATGCAGTTTATTGGGTGTTTATTCCAAGCACGGGCGTAGCTAGGATTTAGTTTTGGGGGTGGGTTTAGTTTGAAGTAAATAAAACAACAAAAATATACTTACATTAAATTTAATATCTATATATTCATCGGAAAAATTACGACATATTTATAAAGTTCTTAACTTTAAATGAAATGGTTAAATAATCAATTTATCGTTCCTCTGCGCTAAATCTAAAACCATTAAAGAAGAAATCTTCTTTTAAATATATCCACTACTTCATCTGCATGAATTTCTGTTCCATAGTGAATGTTCATAAGAGCCAAACCATTAAGTCTGCTTTCACTTGTAGTGTTTCGTAAATAGTTTTTCAGTCTCCTTAGACTCGAGAAAGACCTTTCTGGGGCAGCAGTGGATACAGGAATGGTAGCCAAGATTTATAGTAATGTGTAAATATTAGGATAAAGGTTTTTATCGCACATATCTAGGCATTTCAAAATAGATTTCGGGGTAGGCGAGATACTTGTCTTCATTGTGCTTATTTCGAGGGGGTTTGAATACTCCCCCCCTCCCCCTTGGATAAGCCCGTGATTCCAAGCATTTACGACTCGATTAACGATGAAGTGATCTTTGTCCAATTCTTCTGTTCTTTCTTCAGTTTCATCGTATGTCCTCTCAGTCTGGTGTCTATAGATCTTGTGAAGAAGTCCTAGTGCCATGGAACGTTATATAGGCCATTTAGAATTTTATATGTCTGCATAATGTCGTTTCTGTTTCTCTTCTGTTTCAGTGTCAAAACTGTAATCTCTCGCCATCTCTGTTGATAGTCTTTACGGCGATTTTCTCTCGGGATCCTGATGACTCGCTTCGGGACTTTTTCTAGACATTGTTTGTCTTTTTCATAGGTTGACTAGATTACGTTGGCAGAAGTCTAATATAAGTTATGTAAATTTTCCTAACTGTTCATTTTATAACTGTATTTTGGAAAATGTCCTATATAGTATATAGTTTGCTCGTTTGCCCACTGCGACAACTTGAGTTTCCCACTTTAGATCTTGAGTGATTAGCATACCTAAGTCGTTTTGCTGTTTTGTGGTTTCCAGAGTTTGATTTGCAATGGTACTGGGTGCAAATGGTACTGGGTAGATTTGGGGTTTTCTTGCCGATATGAAGACTTTTGCATTTCTGAATGTTCAGCGGGAGTAACCATGGTTTCGACCAGTTTTCCATTGTTGTGATGTCATTCTGTAAAGTATGATGATCTCCCAGTGAGTTTACAAACAATTTTGTGTCATCTACATAACAATTTAATCCTGCAGTAATTCCGTCATCTAGATCACAAATATATAGATAAACAGCATCGGTCCTAAGACAGATCTTTGAGGTACTACGCTTGTAACACTTCGAGATGTTGAAACCTTTTCTTCTATGTGCACTTGGAATGTTCTGTTTGAGAGGAATTCTCGAATCCATGCTAATAGTTTCCCTCTGACCCTCATCGATTCTAATTTATGAATTACTGGCTTGTGGGGAACTTTGTCGAATGCTTTTACATAGTATATGTAGATCAAATCCGTAGGTTGTCCTCGATCCAACGCCTTTGTGCATACATCGAGTGAGCTGATCAAATTAGTGGTAGTTGATCTTTCTTGGACAAATCCGTGTTGTTCTACGGGGATCAGATTATTCCATCGCGCGTGGTCTGGGAGTCTCTGAACTATTGTTTACCCATTACTTTTCCCACGGTGCTAGTTAAGTTTGTCGGTCTGTAATTCTCTACCAGTTGTTTTTCTCCTTTTTTGAAGATAGGCGTAACCTCGGGCATTTTCCACGCGGAAGGTAATTTCGTTGTGTCTGATGGCCGCTAAAGTATTGGGGCCAGTTAGGTTACGCAGATTTTCAAGTAAATTGTCGGGAATCTATCGGGACCAGCCGATGAATTAATATTCAGTCCAAGAAAAGTTTGAGCTGTTTCAATATTTGTGAATTCGACATCTTCAATTGTTTCGTTTTATCTGATTCCAATGTTTGGCAAATAGTCTGTAGGTTCTATTGTATATACCTCTTCAAAGTAGCCTGGAAAAAGTTCTGCGATTTCCACCGGATTAGATATTGTGAGCCCTTTACTTAGGATGATTCTAGGTGGACCCGGTACCATGCTCGGCGTTTGATTCTGATTTGCTTCTTAATTGTGTGCTTGCTCCATGGCTATATCCATGACTAAAAAAAAAATTTAATTGATATATAATGTGCCGTTTTTTCTCCAACGTTCCGGTTGCTGCATAATCCCTCGTTCATGGAAGTTCTGAAGTTTTTAAATAATCTAACGGCGCGATCAAACGGCGTAAGATCAGAAGAGTACGATGTATAGACCAAAATATCCCTGCCAAGTTATAAAAGTTTGTGTCAAATGGTCAAAGGCATGTGTGATCTAGCATTGTCTCAGTAGAATATGATCTTCTTTCTGTTGGCTAATTTAGGCCGCTTCTAGTCGATTAATCTCTGTAATTCATATAAAAGAGAAGGTATGTTCTGTTTACCTTATCGTACTAATAATACAAGTCGACATGCTTTTTGTAACATTGATGAGAATGCTCCTATTGCGTTTCATTGAGATAGTTATTAAAACATCTTTTCAAATAAATGGCCTAGTACATCTTATGTTCAAGTATCCGTTTTTCCTTTATATTATGGCACATATCATTGACCTGGCTTTGAATTGGACAATGTAGGATTATCGCAAGATCGTACAGGGGATATTTTCACAGTCTTCTACGAACCTTTAAGGGTAATTGTTTTAAGGACATTACTAAGGGTAATGTCTTATTCAAGCTGCATCTCACCGAAAATAGAACTTGAAAAAAAATAACACAAATATTTATTTTATCGGCAATTAATAATTTATATTCAAAATAGTCGAACACACAACGAGCACGTCAACACAATGTTTTGCACGGTCAATTAGGGTGACAAATATATTTTTGAGCTCGGCCAAAGATATGGCCTTCAGGATGGCGATCGACGTCTTTTGAATAGCTTCGATGTCAGCGTGACGTTGTCCTTTCATCTGCAAATGAAGTTTTTCGAAGAGTTAGAAGTCACAGACAGACAAACACCAAGATAAAACACAGCGTTGATCGTTTGACCAGTTTCTCCGAATCGTAGAAACAACTCAACATTATTTTGATATTTTATCTTCTCGAGGCGGTTTTTCTTCGGATTTGGCTCGCTCAGGTGCTTCCATTCGGCACTTTGACTCTTGGTTTCTGAATCATATTGAAAACACCATATCTCACCGCCAGTAGTAGTGCTTTACTTGAAGTTTCCGTCTTTTTTCGACTATTTAATCAAGTTCTTGCAATATTGAATTCAGAGCAATTTTTGGTCGTCAGTCAATTTGTGTGACAAACCTTCCGATGTACTAAATGATCGGTTAAAACGCATTGAATTAAATCATGAATTAATATATAAATAATAAATAGACCAGGATATTCGTCGTCATTGATGTCCTCATAACTTTCTTTGACTCGTTTAAACCACTTGTGGACTCTTCAACGAGATAAACAATCCACACCATACACTTGTTTTATTAATTAAAACGTTTCGGTGAATGTTTTACCAAGTTTAAAACAAAACTTAATATTTGTTCTTTGTGCAGTGTTCATTTTTCGACCGATGTTACAAACACACTGACACTTTAAACGCGATAATTTGGCCTCTAATCATCCGAATGTCATGAGATTTTTATCAGAACGTCAGTGAAGGATATACTTTTCCAACGCTTACCCCCGTCAAAAGATGACGCAACTAGAAATAGATATTTTTAATCCTGTTCTCCGTAAGGTACAATTTGTAAGGCATAAAATAACAGAATGTTTTAATAATTATTGTCTGTAAACAGCCTTTAATGTTTTCATGTTGACAAATAACGGGCCTTGAATAAAAATTTTCTAATTCGGTCTTCGAGATATAGTTTCGCATATAGTTTACTGTTAGATTTTCGCGTAAAACTTGCCCTATTTTTACATTATTTTTAAACTTGACTGAAATTCCTCACGGACGTGGGACGACTGTTATTAATTTTAATTCAACTTTCTCCTTCAAAGTTAAATTAGTCATTATTAACCGTTTTAAATCAGACCCCTTAATGTTTGCAATTAAAAGTTGATTATTTTTATTTATAAAGTACTACTGAGTGAGTACACTAGCAAATCCTAAATGAAAACATATATTTGCCAGGCGAACGACGAATACACGACGCGAGACATATCAAACTCTCCGTACCCATAAAATCAGCCTTTAGAACTAATTACCGATACGCTCGGTCGCAAGGAATCTACGTCCAAATCGCATGTTTTAGAAAACAGTTAAACCCCCGAATTCTGGCAACCAACTAAACATGTAACGGCAACGAAGAGATAAGATGACGAGGCGTACGGTCGCTAGACGTAAACGTCCGACTAACGATGTAAAAATTGTGGCGAGAGGATGGAATTTTTATCCGCATTATTTGGTGTGATGGGTCTATAGACGTTCTACATTTGGAGGTACAAATTGAAGAAACTGTACGGACAGTGCAAACTGAACGGAAATAAAATATGGTGTTTTGCTCTAAAAAATTGTTTACTGTGATAAATGCTGGAGCAACGCTTTCACTCATGAGCCGCCATTGCACGGGTCTGCGGACTAGGAATAGACACATATTCTACTATGTTGAAAAAAAGTTGTAAACAATAATGATAATTACATAATATACTAAATAAATATTTACCTAAGCTATTTCTCTTTAAAAAGATATCTGCAAACTTCAGGCAATAGTTAGTTAGCAATAGTTAGTACATTTTTTTCTTTTTATAATTACATTTATTTTAATATAATTATATTTATAGGCATCGTTTTTCCCACAATTAAAAACTAAAGTCGCCTTACTTTCCAGAGCCACTCCAAATTCACTTAGAACGAAATAGCGGCAATTTTCACGATTTATTAATCGACTTGTGCATCTGTTAAGGCCACATTAGAAAACGTCTGATCGTTTGACTGAAATCAGACCGCCTGACTGCTATCTTAATATTGTAATTAAACCAAAATGCGAAAGCTCAAGTTGTTGATTTATTACTGAGTGATTCATTTTTACGTTTATTGACGGCACTTGGAAATGGTTTATGAATGATAGTCCTATTTCAAGTTTGAAAATTGGCCTCGAAGCCACATGTTATGTGTTGCATTATGCGATATTAATAACCGTGTTTGTGGGTAAGTTGTGAAAAGTTTAAAATCAAATCTTTTCGTAAGTAATTGTATAGAAATATAAAAAAATTGCTTTCGCATGTACAAAAATAAGTTTATTTTTAAATATATATATATATATATATATATATATATATATATATATATATATATATATATATATATATATATATATATATATATATATCATCATCATCATCATCATCATCATAATCATCAGCCCGTATCGATCCGCTGCAGGATGAAGGCCTCTTCAGCATGCTTCCAACCTTCACGGTCCTGGGCTTTCCTCTGCCACTCGGGTCCAATATACTTAACGATGTCATCAGTCCATCGTGCTTTCGGTCTTCTTCGCGGACGTTTGCGATCAAGCGGTATCCACTCCAGGATTGCCTTGGTCCATCTGTCATCCCATCGCCTCGCTATATGGCCTGCCCATCTCCATTTCAACTGTTTTACTCTTCCAATGATGTCACAGACTTTTGTTTGTTCCCTGATCCATGCGCAGGACTTTCTGTCTCGTCTTGTAATGCCAAGCATACATCTTTCCATTCCCCTCTGTGTCACCCGAAGTTTTTGAATTGATTGCCATGTGAGTGTCCAGGTTTCACTTCCGTATGTCATAACGGGTAGAACGCACTGATCGAATACTTTTCTTTTCAGGCAAAGTGGGAGTCTGCTCTTAAACACTATGTTGAGCCTACCAAATGCCTGCCAGCCACATTTAACACGCCGTTCCACCTCCCGGGCGGTATTCCCCTCCATTGAAATCCTCTGCCCAAGATATATAAAGCTGTCCACAATCTCTAAATCCCTTCCTAAAACTGAAATTCTTCTGTCCTGAGCGAAGTTATTGAACATAACCTGACTATTTTCCAGGTTTATTTTCAAGCCAAATGGTTCGCCAGCCCTTTGCAGTTCTTGTATGCGTCTTTGCAACTCCTCTGGGTCTTGTGAAATGAGAATAATATCATCTGTAAATCTAAGATGGTTTAAGTTTGCACCATTGATCTTTACACCATCCTGTTCCCAATCCAGTTTACGGAATACTTCTTCAAGGCCAGCCGAGAAAAGAATAGGCGATATTGCGTCACCCTGCCGTACACCTCGTTCTATATTAATTCCCACTTCAAGATTATCAAGGTGAATTGTGGCTGTAGCTCCATCATATATCGATTCTAATAGGTTTACATAGGCTCTCTCTACACATTGGCTAAGCAGTGCATGCATTATCGCATGCTTTGAGATGGAATCAAATGCTTTTTCGTAGTCGATAAAAGCCAAGCACAGTGGCATGGTGTATTCGTTGTGCCTTTCTATGACCTGCTGTACAACCTGGATGTGATCCATTGTACTGAATCCACTTCTGAATCCTGCTTGTTCTCTTGGTTGTGCGTCATTAAGTTTTTTTAATATTCTTTTAGAAATTATCTTAGTGAAAACTTTGTACATCACTGATAGGAGGCTTATTGGACGGTAGTTCTTTAAATCTTCCTGTGCTCCTTTTTTATGTAAAAGGATCACTTCTGCATTTTTCTATAAGTCAGGTACTTTTTGTTCTTTGAGGCATTTTGAGTATAATTTTGCCAGTGTTTCATGCAACGTCCAACCACCAGCTTGTAGCATTTCGACAGTTACACTATCCTTTCCTGGAGCCTTGCCGTTCTGCATCAATTCTATAGCATTTGTTACTTCCTCCACTAGGATATCTGGCATTATATATTGTTCTTCCGTGGGGTATTGCTGTCCCTGACTGGCTCTGATCTTCATATAACTGGGAATAAAACCTTCTGACAATCTCTAACATTTCGGTACGCGCCCTGCACACTGCCATCCTCACGCTTTAAAGCATATTTTTGCGTTCTTTTGTTTCTCAGCTTCTCTTTAGCTTTGTTAATTCCTTTGTTTTCTTCCAGGGTTTTTTGCACTAGCTGCATATTGAATCGGCGCGTGTCCTTTCTGATACGTTTTCTTATAGTCTTCATATATACTTCACTTATAGTCTCATATATATATATATATATATATATATATATATATATATATATATATATATATATATATATATATATATATATATATATATATATATATATATATGTATATGACCCGGTTGGATCATGTAAAGCATTCTGACTCGTTTTTGAGTGTTCTTTCTGATCCTCCACACCTCTCTCATCCTTTCTTCGTGAATCCTCTTTCTCCCCTCCGTCCACGTTGTCCCCGATCTCCTCGAAGCTTCGCTATGATGTAACGTTCCACATCTGTATTTTATTTCTGTACGTTCTTCTATCCTCGATCTCTGTCGGGTCAATTTGTGCTCTTCCCAGATCAGCTCTGAATTGTGTGATCCATGGTACTGTTGACTTGACTCCTTGTATGTATGTAAGAATTCTGTTGGTGAGTTTTATCAGTGGGAGTCAACTGATATGTGTACAGAATTTCAACCTTCTTTTTCTAATGTCCGCCGGTACGTTGGACATTCTCTTTGTAGTAATGTAGTCTGTATCCTTCCTCTGTCAGTTTTGGGCCCAGAATTTTCCTCATAATTTTGCGTTCTTCTTTTAGTATGTTTTCTATGCCGGTTTTTGTGTGGAGTGTAAGTGTCTCGCTTGCATATAGCACCTCTGGTTTGATTGCTGTGTTGTAGTGTCTCATTTTGTGGATATGCATTTTATATTGTACATATTGTCAGAAAACATTACCTATTGTATAGATTTATGTTTAAAGCTTGGAAATCACATTAGAGGTTATGAGAGCATACTTCTTCTTATAAAAATTAGGGAACTGTACAATCCATCAAATACTAAGGTTAAGATTCACTTTTATGTCAGGTGATATTGGAAAATGTGCTGTTATAGAAATAAGTAGTCGAGAAAGATACGCAATCGATGTCTGTATGTGAGTTTCCTGTTTTGTATGTCCTATTGTGTGTCCTATTGTGTGTGTCCTATTTATCTTGCCGTATTTGATGTTCAAATTTTGGACATCTAATTTTGAGCAGAAGAATTCGGTTTTTTGAAAGGAGATTTGTAGGCCGACTTTCTCTGCACATTCCTTGATGACTTCTATCTGTTTGGTTGCCCTTTTCTCATTGTTTGCGAGTATGGTTAGATCGTCTGCGAATGCCAGGCATGATATTTCTATATTGTTTTTGAATCGTCCGGCTTGATTTTTCAGTTCTTTTTCCCATATGACTTTGTTCAGGATCAGGTTGAAGAGGCGTGGGGATAACCCATCTCCTTGGCTTACTCCGCTTTTAATCAGGAAGAGTTCGGAAATTTCTTCCATAAATTTCACTTTAAATGTTGTACCGGTCAGTGACTGCTTGATCAATCGTTGTGTTTTAGGATCCAGTCCTTCTTCTAAGATGTTGAACAGAGATTTTCGGGCGATGCAGTCGTATGATTCCTTGAAGTCCATGAACGTGGAGATGATTGGGACGTTCCTAATAGCTTTGTATTTCCGTATTGTTTTTATTCTTCTAACTTCTTGTAGAATATTGCTTATTTTCTTCATTGTACCTGGAAGAGCGGATTTTAATAGATAAGCAGTGATTTCGTCTTTACCAGAAGCTTTGTTATTTTTAGGTCGTTTGATTTGCCTAATTATTTCATCTTCATTCGGTAATAATGATTCTGCGTTTTTTTATTTAGCGTTTAGTGTTGGCAATCAATTTAAGGGCTCAGGAGAGTTTAGTAGTTGTTCAAAATATTTGGCAAGTTCTTTGCAATTGTCTTAGTTATATAGAGCTGATTGTGCGGTTTTCTTTCAGAAGCAAAGACTTTGGAGTTGATAGCCTGGTAATTTAGTTTTAAATGTTTTGTAAAAATTACGGGTGTTATTTTTTTGGAAATCTTTTATTATATTTACACGTATTATATATAAATATCATTATATTTTATATATAAATGGCATTATGCCGTCCTCAGCTGGGCTCAAGCTAGCAACCGGTCTTGGAAGATATTGGCTGCCGCTTTGGATGGCAAATGAAGGAATGACAAATCTCCAACGTGGGGCATGGGTTAACTTTCTTTGTTTTTAGTATATACGAAAAACAGTGTAGATGCCTCGTAGAAAAAAAGTATTAAAAAGCACAGAAAGGTCACCCGTGCTTCCCGGTTTCTGGCCTTAAGCCGTTATCAGTTCAGTTCAAGGTTAGACGGGTTACGAACGGATCTGAACAGTCTAACTATTGCGAATGTTTACCGCAGGATGGCATGAGCTACATGTGATTGCAGATGCCATTCAACATGGCCGATTTATATGGTCATGGCTTTAGTTGTCCCTTCATCTGCTCTCCCGGCGTTCAGTTTAGGCTCAACATCAAGCCTCTTTAGCATGCTTTCAACTCGCTCGGTTCTGAGCTCTCATTGTGCTTTTGGTCTTTTTCGTGAACGTTTATGATCAAGCCCATGATATCAATCCCAATATCCATCCCATGATTGGTTTAGTCCATCTGTCATCACATCGTCCCGCTATAGGGCCTGCCCATCTCCACTTCAATTCATTTACTCTTCCAATAGCGTCATATACTTTCGTTTGTTCTATGTTCCCCGTTTTTGTCCCGTTTTGTAATGCTAGGCGTACCACTTTTCATTCTCCTATGTCCTAGGGGAAATTATTGAACCGATTGTGATGTGAGTGTCCAAGTTTCACTTCCGTATGTTATATAACGAGCAAGATCAAATACTTTTCTCTTCAGATAAAGTAAGAATTTTGTTCTTAAACATTATGTTATTTCAGTGTAAAAGAAATATTATTCCGACGGCAATCTAATACCAGTTCTTTGTTTAACAACTTTCAGTATTAAATAATAAAACAAAAAGTGATTATGATAAAGTGTAGATGCTTTAATCACAAAACATTCTATCAATACAAACTAAAACTAGAACTTTATCACCCTAATGTAAAAATTTATTTTCTACTGCTTAAGAGATATCATATCTTGTCTTAAAATTCAAATAAAAAAGTAAGTTTCAATCGAACCTCGACAACAGATTGTCTATTATAATATTCAAATGAAAATGTTTATTAATAAAAGAAAAACTAAATTTACTACACATTTTTATGAAATAATAAACAAAATTTCAGTTGATATGGGCTGCAGGATAGGCCACTTGACCGGAGTCCAGTCTAATGACGGTGGAAATACTCAACCCGCAAAAAGCGATGTCAAACTTACCTGGCGCCGAGCGATGTAGCCCCACGAACAATGTTATTTTTATTGGGGGTTTGATGAGAAAATGATGTCATTTCGAAAAATATATATGCATGTGGTCCCATTAGCCCAGACCCCGGCGGTATCTCGGAGCCGAGAAGCCACTTTACATTTTTATTTTGGGTGAGTGAAAAGAAACGAAAGATGGATTGCTTTTGGGAACCTGAAAATAACTTAAACGGAGTTACGACAGCGATGGCATGTTTTATTTGTTGGTAGCTAAGTACCATGGATTGAAACAATTCGTTAATAATTGTAGTGTTATCAGTTTAAAATTAAAGAATTGCTGATAAAAGGGATGAACAAATATTGAGGATTGAAACGTTTATGAATATTTATCATTGTATTTGTATTATATCAATTGATAAGAAAAAGAATATTAACAACAGGTATGCAAAAATATCGATTCACAGAAATAAACTACTTTATTGGACTTTTCGTTCTAAAGCACTAAACTTAAAAAACTGCACCTAAATTCCCAAGAGTTTTACAACTAAAACACCAAATAATTTGTGTTTAAATTTCTCAACGCGCGTTTCGCTAACCATCATAATCATGAGGTGATTCAAACTCTTATATTTATTAATACGAATGTAATTCCAGAAGTACTCGACCTAACGTATAGATGGCGCTTGTTGTTTGAAAAGAATCAGAAGTGCCGATTTTCAACTGTTTTTGAAAGTGGTGTCAGTTGCAGTGACAGTGACAGTGACATGAATTTAACGATATATACTTTACAAGAGAAAAATTGAAATTATTTTTTATTTATGTTGCTGAAGATACACACAATGTCCATAAAGTTTGGAATATTCAAAACATTTTATCTTTTTATTTATATGAAGTTTTTTCTTTTACATTACAACTTTTACTGGTACCAAATAAAACTCGACAACAAATCATCAATGTATGTAAAATTAATTTGTTATATTCGAGTCAAAAAAAGTATACTGTACTAATTGCCTTCAACTTTCAATAAAACTAATAGTAGTTCCTTCATGGATCGGTATGCATGACTGAGGGCGATTTGGCATGATGTCGATCAAATGATTAA
>JARFXV010001315.1:312500-488559 GCA_031761425.1 Cosmopolites sordidus | reverse complement strand
CACTATTTCATGTTGCATGATTAAATTTTATTATGCTAACAAGCTAGAATATAAACCTAACGGAATATAAAGCTATTATGATTACAATTATTCGATTTTGGATTAAACTGTTTTGATTTGTTTACTGAAAGGTAGTTTATTTAAGAAATACTGGGATACATGTTAATCAGTCTTACATATTCCACCCAACAACACTGCACCAACGATTCATGGCATATATCTGACGATCAGGAAAACTTATTACTTCAATATCAGCTATTCTATTAAGATAAACGTTTAGGCTATTGTGATCGAGATTGCTAAATTCAAAAAAGATTTACCACAAAACACCAAAACACTTGTTTTCAATTTTTCGACTAGTGGTTCGTTAACCGTATTAGCATCATCGGGAAACTATTCAATCTA
This sequence comes from Cosmopolites sordidus, assembly GCA_031761425.1. Taxonomy (NCBI): domain Eukaryota; kingdom Metazoa; phylum Arthropoda; class Insecta; order Coleoptera; family Curculionidae; genus Cosmopolites; species Cosmopolites sordidus. Next base: position 488,154 of record JARFXV010001315.1, on the reverse strand, counting down.
GAACAATCTATTTTCTGTTCTAGGCGAAAAATGTTAAATCGTGCTCTTATACGAAGTTGCAATACTGTGCTGCAGTCTCCAGTATCATTAAGAGTGATAATCAAATAAAGAATATTATGCTCCAAAAACCAATATCGCCAATAGGCTCCAAAGTCCAATATATCCAATTGATATTTTCTGGAGACATCTATAAATATAAATAAAAATCAAATGCCCCATGTATGAGGGAGCATCACTTGAGAACGGCTTGACCGATTTTCTTTTTTGTTGTATTCGTAATTTTCAGGACAAGGAAATTAAATTGAATATGAAAGAACATTTTTGGGAAAATACACGGGAAAAGTCGGATATTTTTACATGAAATAATCTGTATGTTAAATTTGGACGTTTTGACGTTTTATGTGAAATGAGGCCCAGTTTGAGAGTTTTGCTGTCACATATTTTCATGACAAAAGAAGAGAGAGCAAGGCCTTGCAACTAAATAATTAATTTAAAGAAGTGTGACATTTTGCGAGGGGATTTCATTATATTTTTTGGTTTAACGAAAAAGAATATTGTGTTATCGGGGGTGTGTTGATAAGGCGTTGAAATACACGGATGATCACAAAATAGTGATTAAAGGAGATAAAGGACCAGCAGGCGAACATGAAAGACGGTGCACCGACGTTGAATGAAGTTAAAATAAATATATATATATATACATATACATATATATATATATATATATATATATATATATATATATATATATATATATATATATATATATATATATATATATATATATAAATATATATATATATATATATATATATATATATATATATATATATATATATAAATATATATATATATATATATATATATATATATATATATATATATATATATATATATATATATATATATATACATATACATATATATATATATATATATATATATATATATATATATATATATATACATATTATATATATATATATATATATATATATATATATATATATATATATATATATATATATATATATATATATATATATATATATAAATATATATATATATATATATATATATATATATATATATATATATATATATATATATATATATATATATATATAAATATATATACATATATATATATATATATATATATATATATATATATATATATATATATATATATATATGCATATATATAATCTATTTTTTGATATAGGATCATCATTTTTAATAAATAAAATTTGTCTATGTTATACAGGGTGTCCAGGATAACTAAGATAAATGAACAAAATTCAGAACATCATATCTCATTTATTTTAAGTGGAATGTTTAATATTTTTTAATTTTACAATATTCCTAAAACAAAATACTTCTATTCTTTTTAAACATGTCCTATACCTATCTGTCATAATTTTCGAGATTTTTACATTTTTGTTTTTAATAGAATTTACGTTAAGCTATATATTTTTATTAAACTAACGAATAAATTCATGATAAGTCATGATATATTAAGAATTTAGGTCATCACGTTTTAATATTTGATTAGAAAGCAATTATTATAGAGTAACAAAACTTATTGTTATAGAAAACAAAATGTTATAATTTTTTAGTTTTTAGTAAAACAGTTTAAGTACAAACATTTATAAAGAAGAAGTTACTAGAATCATTTAATTGGGGCATATTGAAAGTGACTCTCATTTTCTTCAACGAGTCACTATTGGTGATTAGTCTTTGATTTTTGAATACGACCCGGAAATAAAGCGCCAGAGCCCGGAATGGCACACCCCAGCCTCACCATGGCCTCTGAAAAGACCATCCACTAGAAAAATTCGGTTCACGAAAAGAATTGCTACCGACTCCAAGTGACTTTAGGGAGTTCAAAATCATAATGAAGACACATCAGATGTTGAGTCGCCTCCCCTCCAAACGAGAAACCAACACTGTTGCCTGATCGAACGCTATAAAACTTTTCTTATCACCTTATTTTTATACCTCGTATGGCATATTTCATTCATTATATTATTTTTATTAATTATCTGGTACAGTATAAAGTAAATAAATCGGCAACTTTCAATAGAAACACTTAAATATTATTAAAGCTAATTAGTAAATTTCATTAGCAAACAAAGTTTCGTTTGGATAATTAAAAATATATTTTCCTTTCGCATAATAGCAGGTTATGCTTATGATCTGTTAATTTCTCATGTTCCTATGTTACTTTAAATCCATCCAGGATTTTTTGTTCGACTTTTTTTTGCTGGGAGTAATATTGCTTACACAGATCTGAAATTTATTCGAATGGATGAGCTTTACGTAATAAGGGTATTTTCTTTTCGCAGAATAAATGATCATGAACGCTTATTTAAGATAAAGCAAGATATATATATATATATATATATATATATATATATATATATATATATATATATATATATATATATATATATACAAACAGGATGTCTCAAAATTCAACGCGGTGCCAGGCGAAAGATCAGGTTATACTAGTTCTGGCAAAAATAAGAAAAAAATCCATGTCGCCGTGTTAAGTGATAATAGACATATTTTTGAATATCGTGAAGGCGATGCAGAGCATGTATTGGTGCCGAAAGCAAATAATATGAGCACTTGCTTTAGTTTTAAAGAAAAATATTGTGATAAATAAAAGTATTATAATAATTCTTTTCATTTCATTTTGATTAAGTTTTATCTTAGTGAAATAATAGATCACACACATTGCCTTTGGGTTGAGTTTTTTGAATTAAGGTTCTTTTACAAAAAAAAGGCAATAATCTTTTGTGGAAAGAAAAATGACAATTGTATCATTTTGAAATCTTCACTAAATGGGCCATCTTAAAGTTGAATGTAAATCTGTCTTTCTCTAATTCGTCGTCGAACAGCGTCACTATCTATCTTAATCTATCACATCTATCTATCTTACTTACACTGGTGAAGTAAATTTTTAAGCACACAAAAGTATTTTTATCATGGTATGAGTTTTTTGCAAATGTGGTCCTTTTGCAAAGAAAAAAATATGTAATATTTTTTGTGGAAAGAGTGTCAATTGTTATTTCATTTTGAAATCTTGACTCAATGGACCTTCTTTTGAAAATAACTTGCCCAGAGTAGTGTAATATATTTTTTAAGATGAATTTTTTTAAATAACGCTAACGTTTTTAACAACGCTCATTGTTTGATTTGTGAATGCGATTAATGGTTATTTAAGATCACGTTTTAAAAAATAACACTGAAAAATTGGGAAATTTGTGATATAAAATTTCAAAAATATGCCTACTATCACTTAACACGGCGACGGTTTTTTTTTTCTTATTTTTGCCAGAACTGGTATAACCTGGGCTGGCACCCGCTTGACGTTGAGTTTCGGAACACCCTGTATATATTAGTATTGCTTTGTGCTATGTAGAAGGTTCAAGCCATGCATCTTTGTAATAAAAATTATTAATTACTAAAAACAATACTAAAACCATTAAACTTTTTAAACTCATCAATTTATTAGCAATAGCATACACTCAGTGTGAAATTTGTGATTCATTATGGGAAAAAATAAGTGCTTTTCAGAAGAAGAAAGACAATTATTTTTTCTTTACAAGCAGACATGAAATACCAAAAAGAATTTTTGATTTAATAAAAGGTGACAGAAAGACCACAAAATATGATTGTTTATGTTTTCCTCTTCAGTCAGAAAAATTTAAAATATTAAGTTTTTTTTTAGAAACATTTTGTAAGAAACGCCTTCAGTTCAACTTAAGGTTCACTCGACAATCGGAGCTAAAATTATAGTTCTACACACTATAATCATACTTTTAAAGGAGATAAATGTGGCAACGCTGTCACCCTTCTACCGAATGCTCTATAGATATATTGTATATACATTATGTTTTGTTTGTATACACTCTCTTGTCCGTGTTACTGCTGTTTGAAAATAATAAAAATATAAATAATTTAGAAATGTTATTTGATGCTGATTAATTGCGACACAAAGGAAAATTTACAAAGTAAAATGTCCTTCATAAAAGCAAAAAAAGTATATCGGCTATGAATGACGCAAAAAAATTAAAAACTGAAGACTCTCCTAACCTGTGTAGTGGTCGACGGATTGCGGAACTAGATGAGTTTAAAGAGTGAAAAAATTTAAAATGTCAGTGTAAAAAATTCATTAGAAAAAATACTAATAAGAAACGTTTAGGTCTTAATTAAATATTGGATATTTCTTGTGATGAATGTTGTGTTTTAACTAAAGTTCCAACTGGCACAATGCATATTACTAAGAATAAGATTAAGAAGATTCATGTGTTGGTACGTAAAGCATGGCGACACACAGTGTTGCCAAGCTGTATTGTCTAAAACCTCCAAATCCCTCCACTACGTGTTTATTATCTTAAACAACATTTCAACCAATCGATAAAAACACTCATGTTTATTTCAAAAGTTTTCTATTTTTTCGATTTACAGCATATTGGTTTTTCAATAAATCCGTAAAAAAAAAGTTCTTAAGATATACTACCTTTTTTATTATAAATCTCTGACCTATTGCATGTTAATAATGTAAACTTTCACTAATATCTCGCTTCAGAATCGGCTAAAATAATTCACTTTTTTATGAAATAAAGGACACTTAGCTCATAATATATTTCAATTTCATCAAATTCGTAAGAAAAATTAATTTTCGAGTGAAGTACCTTAACATCAGTCAAAATTCACTTTATTATAGTTTTCATATTCATATGGTATTTTGAAAAGGCTTAAAAAAATCGCTCGAGTGAGTTTAACATTTTGACATTGAATGTAATTACTTACATCCATTGCTCACGGAATAATCGTTCCAAACCTTCCTCTTAAACAAATTACGTTGATAATTAATGGATTTTTATTTAATTACAAAGCTTTTTCTTTCAAACAAATTATAACCATTTCTTTTTTGTTATTACATAATTACTTTAAATGTACGCCAAAATGAGTTCAGGTTATTTAATTTTACTCAAATTTAAAATAAGTTTTAATCGCGAACTTTCTTCGTTGGTATACACAGGGCCTTTTAACATTTTTTTTTTTAAATTTAATCCAGAATTAAATAAAATTGTTACTTTAAAAATTAAAGTTGAATATTTGAACTGTGTTTTCAAAAATACGTATTTTTGCTGCATCGTAATGAGTTGTTAGAATTTGCCGATTTTGTAATTCGTTTGTTTTTGCTTCATTTTATTTTATTTGCCCAAGTGTATATATGTATTCGAAGGCTCTTTTCTTATCCCACAACACAGTTAGCATCATTTTTCTTAAAAACTTAATTTCAATTTATTTTCAGACTTTTGAAATGTAAATTCCAGGCGGCAAAAAACTTAATTTTCGACACTTACTATATTTCGCTTTTAGTCTAGTCACAAAAACTACAGAAGCAGTTCGAGATATTTGTGCCGCATATGCTATAGCCGATCGGAAAGATGACGGTCGATCAATCATGCCGAGAATTGGCCAAGTAAGATCTCCATCCCAAAAAGATCATGATCTGCGTTTGGTCGGACTGGGAGGATATCACATACTGGGAAATGCTGGAGAAAAACAAGACGGTCGGCAAGGAATGCTACCTCGCCCATCTGCACCGTAAAGATGACGTTTATTCAACTGAAGTCATCTTGCTCCATGAGAATGCACGACTTCAGACAGCAAAAATGGTCACTGAGTCCAGGCCAGGCGATTTCTGGCGAAACGGCATTTATAAATTGGTCAAGAGCTGAGATCATATTGTGAACAGTGACGGAGAATACATTATTGTTATAATTGCTGTATTTGTTTAAAACTATTTAATAACTAACCTAACCTAACCAAACCTAATAAATTTTTGGCAGTAAACGCGTTGCCAAACTCATTATCAAAAAAAATAAGAGGCTATGATAATATTTCTTGGATTTCCTTCACCGCATAAGGCAATCTTATAAATTTGCTATTTGTTTAAATTGAAATGCGCTTTATTGCTAAAACCAAAAAAACTGTCTACGGAACCACCATTTTTACAGAAAACTTACACACAATGTACTAAGTACGGCAGAAAAACGGGCGAATATAAAAACCCAGAAACTAATCGAAATACGAGGGTCGTTCAATAAGTCCTTAGAAAACCCAAGAAAAGGCGCTCGTACCATCGGAAGTGGTTTGTTTTTAGTAAGCATTATTATTCACCAGATCGCTGTCAAATGATGCCAAAACTTTACGTGATAACCAGGCACATTGGTGCAGTAATATTTTCTTATGCGTTCTATGCGGATTTTTTCATGAATGTTTCCCAGTATTTATTTACCATAATATAAAAATCAAAATCATTAAAAATGTAGTTGCCCAATATTCTGAACAAATTACATAATTACAAAATTACCTTCAACTAAAACATTTTATTAGACTGATGCATAACTATGTACGGTTTATTTTTGTGCATTTCTTGCTTATGAAAATCAGCGTTTTGTTTTTTTTTTACAAAAATATTCTTCTATATTTAGTTGATAAACATGAGTGTCGAAAATATTATTCATGTTCGTCATATCCTGCTCTACCACTTCGAGAAAGGGTGAAAAGCGGCACAATCATTCCGCGATCTCAACGAATTTTTTGGTAAGGAGCCAATTAGCGAAAGACAATGTCAGGAATGAATTTCCCACTTCAAATTCGACGATGCCAACTTGGAGGACAAATCAGAAAAGAGGTGGACTGTCGGATTTCGACAACCAGACACTTTTCGCAGCCGTGATAGAGGATGAAAGCTTGACAACTGGAATGGATGGATCCCACACCAGCTCTCTGACAAAAACAAAGTCGCCGTGTCAAAACACAGCGAAAAAAGAAACAAATTTATTTCCAGCACGATAACGCGCGTCTACCATTCGATGGTTACGTAGTTGAACCTCTCATTATTCTTATTCTCCTGCCCAAGATGTCACGGCCTACCACGTCTTCGTTGGCTGAAAAATTGGCAGGTAAGCAAAGTCTACGATGATTTCGATGTCAAAGTATAGACCACACTTGTCCACACTTGTTCAACTTTTGGTCGTCAAGAAGAATGCATGTGTTGAAACGTTAGACGCATGCGGTGTTGAACGAGAGGCATGCAAGGATGCAAGAAAAAAATATGACGTACGAGACGCAAAGGTAACGCACCGACTCCCATCGATGTTGACTATCTTGTGCTATCGCTTTCATCTTCTTTATATAATCTGCAAGTTCTTGCAATAGTTTACAAATTTAATTTAAAGTAGTTTCAACTTATTAAATTAAATAAATATATTAAATTAAATATTTAAGAATAAAAATAAATATATAATTTTAAAAGTAATAATTTATTTTGGCAAACTTCAGGGCAAGACAAAATCGCAGCAGAAATGTTAACATACATGTGAGAAATAGCAAAGGAGAAATAGTTCGGCTCCAATAATGGTTTCGCTCGATTTGAGCAACTCATAATACACCCCACCAAATGCACAACATTGGTTTTTTTCCATGAATATTCGATTTGGCTGTTAATATTGAAGCATGACCAGGTAGACCCCATGATTTTCTCTTCTCTGGGTTATCGTAGTGGATCCATTTTTCATCACCAGTGACCATACGATGCAAAGAAAAACCTTTTTTTTGCGCCTGGCAAACAGCATTTCACTCATGCAAAATCGGCCTTCAACGTCTCTCGATTTCAGTTGGAACCCAATTTCCTTGTTTTTGAATCATTCCCAACGATTTTAAACAATGCGAAATTGCTTTGGTTTGGGACGAATCTTCCTCCAATAATACTTCCAATTACGTGTATTCGTACACTTCGGCCTTCCACTGAGTTCTTTGTTTTCCACGTCAAACTCACCATTTTTTAATTTTTTAAACCACTCACAAGAACTTCTTTCACATAAAGCAGACTCACTATAAGTTTCTACAAGCAATCGATGCCCCTCAGCTCCAGATTTCTTCAAATTAAAGAAGTAAATCAAATGACGCTTATTCGGCACAAAAATTGACATTTTCGCATGAAAATAATTATGTGATGCTGATACGGAGTCACTAATACTTTAAAGCTATATTGTTACTAGATGACAAAACTTATGATATTACGTTTTACATCTGATAATTTCAACATAACCTTCTAGTAGGGCCATCTTTTGTCAAAACGAAACTTATTTGTACACCTTTTAATTAGACAACTAGGAGAAAAACTTTTAAAAAAAGAAAACAAAATCCATATTTGTTTTATCAATCGGAAAAACGCATTTAATAGAGTAAAAAGAAGGGATGTCTGGAAAAGTCTAAAGAGAAGAGGAGTAGAACAGGGTGTAAAAGAAATTATCAAGGCCTTATACAACAACAAAAAGAATAAATCAAGTATGTATAACGATGAATCCAGAATTTGAGACAGAAATAGGCCTAAGACATGGTTGCGTACTGAGTCCACTGTTATTTTCAATAGTTATTGACGATGTTGTAAAAAACAGCGAAGCAAATTGCAAGAATACAGAAATAGGTTTCAGAAAAATGTAAACAGTCACAACACAAGAATTAGGCAGATTCTGAGGGAAAACCACAACATAACTTAGCGATCTATAACGAAGAGCTAAGAAAAGTAAACAAGGAAATAAATATCGATAAACCAAAACATTGGTAATAACAGATTATTCAAAAGAGACGGCTAATACCAAAGTTCGACCCTACGAAAGAAAACCAACCCTAACAGAAGAGCTTGATAAACAACCAGCACGGAATTGGCAAGAATTGAAATAAAAAATTATTAAAACAGCCTTAAAGTTGGTCCCTTTACAAATACGTAGGAAACATAGGTGGTGGGATGAAGTTTGCGAACAAGCAGTATTAAGCCGAAGTAAAGCATTTAAAGATTGAAACAGTAAAAAATCAGCAATAAATTATAACATCTTTTTGGAAGTAAGAAAAGAAACATCGAAGCTAATTAGACAAACTAAAATAAAATATGAAAACAATCAACTTAATGAAATAGAAAAAAAATAACACCCAAAACTTTTACAAAACATTTAAAACTAAATTAACAGGCTATCAACCCCAAAGTCTTTGCTTCCAAAAGGAAAACGGACAATTAGCTCTAAATAATCAAGACAATTGCAAAGAACTTGCGAAATATTTTGAACAACTATTAAATTATCCTAAACGCTTAAACAAATTACCAACACTAAACCCTAAACAAACAAACCCAAATTAATTACCACCGAATGAAGATGAAATAATTAGGTAAATCAAGTGACTTAAAAATAACAAAGCTTCTGGTGAAGATGGAATCACTGCTGAACTTTTGAAATCCGCTGGTCCAGGTACAATCAAGGAAATAACCAAAATTCTATAAGAAGTTTGGCGAACCGAACCGATTCCGGAAGATTGGAAACATACTCTAATCCATCCACTACACAAGAAAGGAGATAGAATGGATGTAAACAACTGCAGAGGGATATCTCTTCTCCCAGTTTGTTACAAGATTCTATCTCAATGTCTACTAGACGGAGCACAGGGACAGTTAGAACCTAAAATTGGTGAATATCAAGCAGGTTTTTGACAGTGCAGATCCTGCCCTGAATAGTTCCTGAATCTAAAGTTGATCCTAAGACAACAAAAACTGTACAATAAAAATCTCGTCTGTACATTTGTGGATTTCAAAAAAACATATGATTCTATTGACCGCGAATCTTTATTCCAAATATTGAACAAGGACTAGATCTGAAAACGCTGGCAAATATTAAAGCAACATTAACTAACGCAAGGTCAAAAGATAAATTCATGGGTGACATCTGAGAGCTCTTCGAAATTAAAACTGGAGTGAGACAAGGGGGTGGACTCTCGCCACTCTTATTTAACAGTGTTCTAGAAAAAGTAATATAGGAGTGGCATGAAAAAAAGTCGGCTCTGAATATTGACGAGCCCATTAAACTGGGGAGAACCAACATCAAAATTGATTGTTTGGCGTTTGCTGACGATCTATGAATTTTTGGCTCAAGATATATTAACGGCACAAAAACAGATTGAAATCCTAATAAAAAAACAGCAGAAAAGGTAGGATTCCATATTGCCTTTGAAAAAACACAATACATGACCTGCAACAGACTAAGAACACCATTTCTAAAAACAAAATATGGTAACATCGGACGAGTCTCTCACTTCAAATATTTGGGTGAAATAATCATGGAAAATGGGTTGGAAAAAGCGAACAATAAGGGTAGACGACATTGAGACTTACACAAAATATTTACAACAAAAAAATGCATATCTAAAAATACAAAACTGAGACATTACAACACAGTTATTAAGCCAGAATGTCTGAATGTCTGCCCTAGAATGTGGGGCAGAAACGCTTATTTTGAATAGAAATAGAGATATCGAGGACATTGAAAAGAAGGAAAAAAAAATCATAAGAAAAATCTTAGGCCCCAAACAAATAAATAGCAGAATGTACAGACTTCGAGAAAACCAAAAAGTCAAACAATACACCGATAGATATACATAGCGATAGGATGAATCAGAGTAGGCTAACTAGATAATTAGTCGAATTTTATGAAAATAGGAGTAGAGCTAAAGTAGAAATAATTAAATTGATTGCTGCAATTAAAGATGACCTAAGATCAGCAAATATTACACAAAGTGAAATTCAGGATAGAGGCTGTTTCAAACACAAGGGTAACGTTTAGAAGGTTGGCCAGAGAGAAAAATGTAGAAATAATGGAACAACTTGGTCTGACGAAAGGAAAAAAGATCATAGCGAAATAATGAAATTAGTATGGGTGCAAAGGAAGGTTAACAACAACAAACGCCTCTAACTGTACATCGCGTGGTCCACAAGGGCCCATACGTGAATAATAACAATATGAACAGATTTATAGACCACAGATTAATTTCACTTTACTTACTAGATTAATTTTCACTTTTTAATTAACAGATTAATTTCACTTCATTTCATTCCCCAATTTTGCTAACAAATTAAACAAAGTATCAGAATAAATTAAAATACGTGCTTTTATATAAATTACTTACCACCTATACAAACGTAATTTCTGTACGAACATACCTGAAAAATAAAAACAAATGTTTAATGATTATAATTTGCAATTAATATAATCGCAATATCAAATCCAATCAAGAACTACTCGAACACAATTTTTTTTTATAATTGTAATTATGTAAAAAAAAACAGGAACTTTTCTGAGTATGGTTTGCCGTACCCAAATAAAGATATATGGGATAATTTTCGTCTAACGGCACTGCTGCCGCGGTTAAAGTAGCGTTTTCGAACTAAAGAACGCTTTTCAGACACGTTGAATGTATTTTAACGGTAATATCTAACGTTAAATACGTGTCGAAAAAAAAAACTTATTACCCGATGCACATCGGTTAGTATTCTTATTAATATACGATTTTATAAGCAAACATCTTAAATATGCTTACGCAAAGTCAGGCAGGAATAATTTATAAACATGAGTAAGACTTTTGTGAAGATGGAAATAACAAAAACTCTAACAGTAAAACTTAATACTTTATTGGATATTTAACAATAAATAAATAATATTAAATTAAAGGGTTCCAAAGTTGCGAATGATTTCCAAATGATTTTTGTACTTATGGAAGAGGACAAATGCATCATTTATGAAAATATTGTGCATTAAAGATCATACGAGGTTTGTAAATAAAGTAATGAGACTGGCGTAGAGTTCGATCTGGCATCACTGTTGGCTTTCCCCTCTGTAGGCAAGGCATACCAACATCTGATGCGTAGTCAGTGCGATTTTGACCTCCTTAGAGTCACTTGGTGGTCCATACCAGTTCTTTCCAACAGGCATTTCGAGCAACGGTGTGCCATCAAGTTTTGTTTCAAGATCAAGTTTCAAGACTTGGGCACAACGTGACGAAAACTAGTGCAAACTTAGTGCTAGTGCAAACGAATCATGGAAACAATGTGTTATCAAGGGCCCAGGTTTTAGGGTGGTTTAACGCATTCTCAAAAGATTCGCGGATTTTTGGTTATTATGGTCTTAATTTCCTCGGCCCCTGAAGCATAGTCTCCCTAACAGAACCCTCTCCGTAAACGGCACAAACTTGTTTGGTCAGTGTTCTTGCGCTTTTTAAAATAAATAAGGATAATGTAGGGTAAATGCAAGTTATCGGCCGACGTTTTCAATTGATGTTTTAAACATTTTTTTTGTCATAAATGGAAAGATCATATATAGGTTTTATAACAAAACTATTTTTTTTTCTTATAATTAAAAAGTTATATCAAATTGAAAATACATTTTTAATCCTAGTACCGATGAGGCGCAGACAGTTTCTGAAAAAATCCAGAGCGTAACGTAAAGAAACATAAACATGAACCCTAATATCGGGTCGGCTCGGAAGTTACACCGAAATTTTCTTTCGCGCCATTTCAGAAAAGACGAAAAAGGAATTTTCCGTCTTTCGGAAAGAATGGAGTCCCGAGCAAATAAAACAATTTGTCGATCTTAGTCAAAGATCTATGTGTTTAACCTGTATCATTGACTGCATTTGTTGGTTTGTTAGCGATTTGAAAATATACTTGCTTTTAATTGTTATTTAGGCTTATTAATTGTTATGCTCATATATCTTTACATAAGATATGGAGGCTCAAAGGTAAGTTCAGAATGAAATCAGATTAGGGTTCCTTTTGTTTCTTGCATTCGTTTTTATAACTTTTATTTATATTATTTAATTCATGTAGGGAAAACGAATTAACGTGCCAACTTTGTAGGAAGGAATATTCCTGCATGTCTGCAAAGAATCTACATAAAGCAACACAACAGAAAGTAGTAACAATGAGAAAGCCCTACAGGATAGTCTATTTTCAAGGATACGAATAAAAATCTTCAAGAAAGTGCGAATAGACAAGAACAAAATTCGACTCCCAATTTGGAAGGAAAACTCAGGACCGCGCGAACTGAAAGTATGTTGAAGAGGCCTTCATCCTGTAGTTAGTCGACACGGGCTGATGATGATATATATTGATTAACGGAACACAAACGATCGGATGTACTCCCGGACCACTAAATCTATTTTATTCTTCCGTAGGCGAAAAATGACAAACTAACATTGAAATACTTAATCAGTTAATATTTTATTTGCAAAGTAACGAAAAATTATTATGGTGTTTTATTATTTTAGTAAAGTTTGTTCCGAACTTGAGGTGGTAAAAAAAAATAATTAATTAACACACTTTTGTCACCTCTTAAAAGTAATATAGCTAAAGAATATAAAACTTACTGTAAGAGTAAGAATATTAAGAAAATAGTTAAATAAGTTTGCAGTAATAGGCAATAGTATAATCGGCAGTAGATATATCCAAGGTTTTTGATTGGATATTTTTTAGAGAAAAGCATCCGAGAACTATAAATTACTAACACCTTAAGGTTTGTTATATTACAAACTGATATTACGACTATTCCTCAAACAAAAAAACTTTGGAATCGCTATCTAAATTATCTAATAAATTTCAACAACCGGTAAAAATTATGCATTTGAATGAAATAAGATTGTGTAATTTCCCACATTTAAAGATTTTTTTAATTATAATTAACTTATTTGTTGTATATATTAACATATATAAGAGCCCAGACATACTAACAGCCCACAAAGGGGTACTCTATTAAAAAAAAAATTGGTAAAATAGTTACTATAGCAACGAGTAAACAATTATCACTAGAAAGCGGATTTCTGCCTGAGATCGGTCAAGGTGCTTATCAGAGTATGAGCTCATAGTCGTACTATAGTGACTCGTTCCATAGAAAAAGTAATTGATACTAACTTTAGCTTCATCTTTGTGTTTAGTTCGTACTATTAGTTTTTCAACAAATTCACAAAAAATAATTGAAATAAATTTATATTCATTCATATTTCACATACACAAATGAACATTTCGCCGATATAGATATTTTTCTAATTTAAGTACTTAACTTATGGAAAAATGCTGAGGTGATTCTTTTACATAAAAAAGGGTAAGGGAAGATTTAAAGAACTACCGTACAATAAGTTTCCAATCAGCAATGTAAGTTTTCAACACAAAAATATCTGAAAGAATATAAAAAAACCGAATGACGTACAACCAAGGGAGCAAGCAGAATTCAGAAGTTGATTCATTACACTGGATCACATCCAAGTTGTATCGGAAATCACAGAAAGACATAACGAATTCACCATGTACTTGGCTTTTATCGACTATGAAAAAGCATTTGACCCAATTTCAAAGCAGGCCATAATGGATGTATTGCTTAGCCAGAGTGTAATTTTTTAAATAAAAAAGCATAATGTACAGTAAAGGCAAGTTATCGACCGACGTTTTCAATTTGAATCAATTTAACTAACTGAAAGCAAATCAAAAGGAACCTAAACAACAAGCGTTAAATATCAACCAATGGAAAATCCCTTCGGAGTTTCTGGACAACCCAATATTATTTTTTTTTCACGCAAATCATACTGAACTTTCGCTATTACTTTTAATTTATGTTAAATTTAGCACCACTCTTTGTCAATTTTGATTCGAAAATGTAATGCAGCCTTTAACCCTTCGCTTTATTTATCCGATTTGGTTTCCTTCCTGAAACAATCTTTAGATACCGATATTAAAGTTTAATGAAAGAGATCAGACAGCCCAGAACACAGTAGTGAATGGGGCACTGAGAGCTGATTTTTTTATTATCGTCGTAATGAAAATAGTATTGTATAAGGAGCTTATTTGTTTTAACATTTTCTCTAAAATTACAAAAGTTTTTTTTTAAACAACCTGTGTAATATAATGTTATTTAATAGAGAAAGTTCACATATATCCCACGGCAAACTTCTATTTGTATCTGAACTAGAATAATAAAGTCTTGTTAAGGATGAAAAGCTTTCAACTAAATTACAATTTTTAAAACTAATTAAAAATAAATATACATCCACTAAAGAGGTTCTCTTTTTTCTTTCCAATACAACAAAGTAAAACACAAAATAGTATATTATCTACTTAATATACGGCACCAAAATCTGAACAAATTAAACATTTTTTTTAAACATAATTTTTATTCTAAAAACAAAAAACATTTTTTTTTACTAAATTGTTTGTAAAGTCTTAAAGAACACATTTACTCAATATATCCTCCCCTGTTTGAATGACCGTCTCTATTCTCGGTCTGAAGCGCTCGCAGGCTCGTTTTAATGCGTTACGGTCCATATCGGCGAATGCCGCTTCAATAGCGGCTCGCAATGATGCAACGTTGGATGTCTGGACTTGTTGGTGACCCTTTCAACCACGCTCCATACATAGAAGTCCAAAGGATTTAATTCTGGGCTGTTGCAAGCCCACAATTCTTTGCACAAAAACATGTCGACGTTGTTCGACAATCAATTTTGAACCAAATGATTTGTATGTCACCGTTCTGCTGGAAAACATACGGCTTTCCAGATGATACAGTTTCCATCCACGGCTTCACTACATTTGTCAGAACACGCAAATACACTTATTTTGTGACCTTTTCTCCTTTGTTAAAGAAACGCGGTTGCATCACATCATTCACACTGGACACAACACTTAGCACGGGAACATCTTTAGGGTTATCTGCGAGCCAGGAGATCATTCCTTCGATTAATTTTTGCATCGACAGTAAACATTTTTGTCATAAAAAAACCTGACGCGTCCGGCAGGATTTTTTATTAAGAAACACAAAAGCAGGCTGCAACGTCCAACTCGCTTTGTCTTGGCAGCTTCGGAAAGTATCTGTCTCACTTTAATTGTGTAAGACTTGTAACGAAGGTCCTCCTCGACGATTCGACGCATAGTTTTTTCACTCACACCAACAAACGATGGCAATTTTTGGATCCTGGATCCTCACAAACCAGCTCCTGAGCCCGTTGAGTGATGTCGGGCGTCCTGATAATGCTCTCCATTGAGTGAGTTTTCCTTGTCGGTGTTGCAAAACCTTCCTTGGTTCATGCACATCAGATACCCGAAGAACCGAATGATTTCTGTCGCAGAGCACACAGCACGAACACTTTAGATAATAGCAGCTCTTTGGTTATACTCCCCACTTGGTTTCAACATTGCGACTGTTTGGAGGTTATCTATATTCGGCAAGCTATTTAGACGCAAATCGAGACCTCAAGTGGTATAGAACGGCAGCAATTTTGTCCGGATTTTGGTGTGGCACTCTATATATATATATATATATATATATATATATATATATATATATATATATATATATATATATATATATATATATATATATTGGTACTGTGTCAAATAAATGCATAAGCGCATTAAAATTTTTAAAATGTTATTCAGGGGCGTGCCATAATAAGGACCCCAAGCTAAAAATGGTCCAATTTTTGATAAGTATTTTTTTAATTGCAGATTATGAAAACCCTGGTATTTTTGCTTTTAAATTTTCACTTGGGTAACCCAATGAAACTCAATGTTTATACAATGAGTATAAACTAATTTTTACAAATGACATTTATTTGTTCCGCAATTCAAAATCAGCGGTTTTGTTTACCGATCGCTCCATTAAATAGAAATATAACAGAAAAATTAATTCTTCCTTTTCTTCAAACATGTCAAACGTTGCTTGAGCAAATGTGAAGCATTTACAAACAAAAACATTTAGAAACGTGTTCGTAAGAAAACACGCGATGCTTTCGTGTCCGCCATAATGGATACTAAACCGTATCGCTGGGAGTCATATGCGGCAGCCCACCTCTTTTTAAAGCAAAATGAACAGAAGGCATAAAGGAAGTGAAACCATTGTCTCAGGTGGAAATGAGAACTATCTAGATTTTGTTGTTACTGAAGCTTATCAAGAAGTTAAAAAATATATAGAATTATACAAAGCACTAAAAACATTTGTTTCCAAAGAGAGGAGATATGTCAGAACTGAAATTTAAACTGAAAATGTACAACCAACATTGAAAGATAAAAAGCAACGTTTCTACACAACATCTACCACGGATCATAAATTTCAAAAAGGTGCAAATTTCCCAGTATAATCTTGTTTTACCTTAATGTTATACTTTTCCTAATATTACAAAAAAAAAACCAAAAAACGTGTTATTTCCTTTAACACAAAGTATTCATTTAATCATCCAAATTTATTTTGTCACCCTCAAAATAGGCCTCATTTGATGTGATATACACTTCGAATTGTGTTTTATGACTTCAATGGACTTACAACTTCTTTCACGACGTGGTTATTTGAATTTGGGGGAAAAATGTCACTGAGATCCATATCTGGCGAATACGGTGCTTGATCGGTGACATTCGTTGAATTTTTTATTAACAATTCGCACACAAGGATATATGTCTGGGAAGACGTGTTATCGTAGTACAAAATCCAATAGTTGCTCTTTCAAATATCTAGCCTTTTCCACTAAATAATCTCTTTCAAGCGCCGCATAACGCCCCGCTAATATTGTTTGTTGATTATTTGCCCCACCGGAAGGAAATCCCATTTGAGTGACTTTGAAGTAATATTTTTTCTGTTTCGGTTCGTTATGAAATCGCAATTATTAGCCTTGTCGGCTGATTCGTATGTCAAATTCAAAAAGGCATGCCTCGTCACCAATTATGACGGTTTTTATGAATGCAAAATCAAAATTAGCCCGTTGAAGTATGTTTTCACCAACTCCTTTAGCAGTGCCTTTTTTGAAAAAAATTCAGCTCTTCGAAACAAGCTGTGTCGCAATGCGTCTCACGCCCAAAACATCAACAAATTACACAGACCAACAATACAAAGACAAATTATACAGACCGATTTATGAGGTATGTCCAGATTGCGGGGTCATCTTTTAAACTTGAATGACGACTTTGCATCACCATTTTCTTTACACTGCCAATGTTTTCGTCAGTCGAAGATGTTCAGGGTCCATTGAAGGTATTCATCCGTTTTTCAGCATTCTTGTTTTTGCCTTATCTAACATATTTAATGATACATCACGGGAATATTCGTTTGAAACACAAAATGAGAGGCAATTTTTTAGTACGATACTTCTTCTTCTTCCTGTGGTGCTACAGCCCGTTAGTGAGCCAACCGGATCGAGCTCCAGCAGCCCCTTACCAGTTTTTGTGTGCACTAGTTCTTCAGCATCTCTGCTTACATTGTCCTGCCATCGTGTCTTTGGTCTGTCTCTTTTTCTGTTTTTCTTCTGAGTACTCTTCTTTTAAATACTGCAAGCATCTCTTCTGTTTTCTTTGTGAAAGTCCACGTCTTACAGCCATAAGTGACAACTGGGTGACTGAGTGTTTTATATATCGTAACTTCCGTGTTCCTTTGAATAAGTTTAAATCTTAGGATCCTGCTTAAAAGCAGGGAATAAGTAACTTTGTTACCCTTCATAAACGATTTCTTCTATCTCCTGCGATATTGTTGTTTTCTTCAAGTTTGCTTTCTAGATACGTAAATTCCTTCACAACTTCAATATTGTCATAGTTTATATTCTATATTTATTTCAAGACCTGCTTTTTTGGTTTTCACCTTTATTTCATTTCTTTATTACGGACACGTCATCTGCATATCCCAAGATCTGTTTTTCTTTATTTATCATTGTTCCATTTGCGTCTATGTCTGTTTTGCAGATGAATTTGTTCAATACTCTGTTAAATATAACTGGTGCCAATTCATCCTCCACTGGAAAACCTTTTCCAAAAAATAAAGATTAACCAATAAATCAGTAGCCGCCGGTCGCGTTGGCTGCGTCGGTAAGGCGATGGCTTCTCGTTGCTGTGCCGAAACCGCAGTGGTGCAGTGGTTTGATTCCAGCTCTCGGATGGTTGTTTTTCTATCTTTCTTCTGTTCGTATTACTTCCTACCCCACATACTGATACCCCCTTCCTGATAGACTAATGGGTAAGCACATAACCAAGGGTTGATAGCCTGAGAGGGTGGTGGCCTGGGTTGTCGATGGTTGATGACCGTGGTTCGGAACCCACATTAAGCTGTAGGTCCAGTCGCTAAATAACCTTAGTTGTTGATGCGCCTCTAACCCTAATACCTTCACCTTTTAATTAGAAGAACTTGTCTGGTGGAGATTTTACTGGCTTCAATTTCGTATGAATGACACATATTTCAAAACAGATCAATTGAAATTATGGATATTAGTACGAATATATTAATGCGATGCATAATGCTTTCGACTGTTTGGCGTGAAAATGCTAATATTTACCACAATTAAAACAGCATTTCGGACAGCAACGTTCTGATATATTCATATTAAATGTTTCTAGGGTAACAACAAAACCCATTTTAATAAAGGAAGTAGGTTGATCTCTATATCCTGAATTCCGGTCATATCTGTTTGTAATGCACATATCGCACATATATTATTATTCCAAAGCATACAATATAGATCTGATATCGCTGTGCTCGGCGATAGCCAGCGAACAAACTTTGGTTATCGCTCTCATCTCGCAAAATGGCAATTCGAGAAGCCGGCCCTAATTTATATTCCCGGCATCTATAACGCCATAAAACACTTGAATATGACCATTTATTGGCTGCAAGTAATAACATCTGATGCATTGTCGACTATTTTAAGTTCAAAAGCAATCGAGCGAGCGTAAACGCGATGAAACTTTAAGAATTATCGACATACGACGGGTATTCGGTAATAAAAACAAAGAGAAAAAAACAGTTTATAGACAGATAAGATTTCCCTCATTTCCGAAATAAATGTATAATTATAAAACTGAAAAGGTCTGTGCTCCATCGGCCTACGGAGAATAAGATCATAAATTATGTTCTATTTTAAACATGCTATATAGGATTCAATCATTTCGTTATAACTTGATATTTAAAATCTTTTGAAGTTTTATACCCTTCAATGTAAAAATATATGTGATAGGACAATTATGTTTAAGATGTAAATGTATTCGAAAATGGCAAAAGAGATATATGTATGTATGCTTGATAGAATTATTTTTATATAATTTATATGAGAAGTAAGTTTCCATGAATCATTTCAAGTCTCGCCACATCAAAGATAAAAACCAATGAAACAGAGAAATCGTTAAAAATGAATGAGAATAAGTGCGAATGTTTGAAATAAATACTTTGAATAAGGCTACATAATCAACTGAAGCTGTAAAAATATATGCAAAAATGGTCCACAAAAACTTAAGCTAAAAAGAGAGACACAATCAAAGCAGTCTGCTCTACTATCGAAGGTAAAAAAAGAAGAAGAAACGTGTGGTATAAATACAATCAAATGTTTAAATAGATCACCATTGGTTGCTTTACCAACAGTACTACAGCTCCCCATTAACATTTTTTTACTGTACTATAAAGTGTCCCATAAAAGAAAGTTTCTTTTTGATATAGCGATATAAATAAAAAAGAGATTCCATAAAAAAAAACTTTATTAATTATTTAAATAAACATTTTAGGAAATTACTTTTTAAAAATAATGGTATCGAAATGTATACCTTCACGCTCACGGCACTCATCTAAAAGAACAGCAAAATCCCTTAGGACGGCTCGGCACATAATCTCTGGAATGGATGCCATTTCGTCTCGGATATTTTCTTTTAACTGCACCAAAGAACCAGGCTTATTGGCGTAAACTTTCGATTTTACATAGTCGCACAAGAAAAAGTCCATAGGGCTCAAATCAGGTCCACGTGGAGGCCACTTTATGTCACCTCTCCTGGAGATTAATTTGTTTGGGAAATTTCACGA
Source organism: Cosmopolites sordidus (assembly GCA_031761425.1). Lineage (NCBI taxonomy): Eukaryota > Metazoa > Arthropoda > Insecta > Coleoptera > Curculionidae > Cosmopolites > Cosmopolites sordidus. Next base: position 467,437 of record JARFXV010001315.1, on the reverse strand, counting down.
ACTCGTGGCAGAGACGTGTAGGAGGTGTGTGACGTTGCTCCGTTCTGCTGAAACCATGTTTTTTGATTATAACCAACAAAGTTTTGCAGTTTAGGTACCAAAAAACTATCCAATATTTCCACATAAAGCTCTGAATTGACGGTAACTGCCCGTTCCCAACGGTCTTCCAAAAGTACGGGGCGATTATTCCTCGCACTGACATTACAGCCCATACAGTGACTTGAGTCATACAGTGAGTGAATATAGAGGTTTTTAATACTTGTGTTTTGGGATCGTTGCACTCCAGTAACGACAGTTCTGCTTATTTACATGACCGTAGAGATAAAAATGAGCCTCATCCGAAAACAATATGTTGTCGAATGTTGTAAAACGCTCAGTTATCTGATTAACAAATTGAAGCCTTTGACCGACATCTTGGGGCTTTAACTCTTGCACCAGTTGAATTTTGAATGGACGCAGCGTCAATTCCTTGCGCAAAATGCGGTGCAATGATGATCGAGCCACATTTAAAGTATGCACTCGCTTACGAACGGAAATGTCCACTTCGTGATGACCTTGGTCGCCCGGATTTACGTTTATCTATAGTTGAACCTATAGGTTTCTTCAAGCTTCTTAATCCATTTCCTGATGAGGGAAAGACTTGGCGCATCTTTAATGTTACGCAAACCACAATAACTGCAGAACTTTTTCTGCGTTACAGTCGCCGAATCATTGTTTTTGTAAGATTCTCGCACATGCAACGCACGGTCTACCCCAGAGAAATTCTCCATACCGACTAAAGTCCTAAACGCGAACCTATCTATTGACACGCGCCCCGCGGCCCCATTATTGTTTGTCTTTGCGCTGTGAGCCAATGAAATATAAACTTTCTTATAGGAGACCATGTGCGATTTCAAATATCAGATTCATCGCAATTTTGTAGTCCACATTTTTATATACTTCTAAGAGTATAAACATTGTTTAAACTGACTCTGACTCTTCCCTGCTACCTTAGAACACATAAAGATCAAGACTATTTACGAATTACGAAATATTAGGTTCTCAGCTTAAACAGCCCCTACATTTCATCGACCGTAGAACCTATTTGAATCAAAAATTTTTGCCGCCTTATAGTTATTTTAAAGCGCCATCTTTCAGCTTTAAATTGAGGTAAAATATTCGAGTTTACTGTGAATATAATCTGAAATATGAATTATAGACTTCATGTCGTTCGAAAAACAACATTTAAGGTACTGCCTTCTTTTCGTCTTTCAAATGAAAATAATGTCGCAAAACCTCAGGATGTGATCTGTGCGGTTTTGAGAAATAATGCTGCTTTCGTACAGTACTTACAAAGATATGTTATAGTAATTCTGAACTGGGCATTTTGATTAAAATGATGCAAAACTTTTAGAATACCCAAAAAACGTTAAAGATGAGGAACTGGAAGCACTGGGGAAAGAAAATCCTTGTCGTACACTGTCAGAGCTCAGACAGGAAACCGAAGTAACACTAGTTATTTCTAAATATTTGAGCTGAGAAAAAGGGCAGATTAGATGGTGAAGTGTCATTGCTTTCTAGATTCAAGGAAATGGACTTCCTGTATAAGATCCTGGCCTAAGACGAAACGTAGATCCCCTACGATAATCCAAAGGCCCGAAAATCGTGAGTTGATCCTGGTGAGCCATCAACTAGCCTACTCAAATATAGTATCCATGCTAAAAGGTGTTATTTTGAATATGGTGAGATCAGCTGGGCGTCGTGCATTATCAGTTGCTCCAATCTAGTCAAATCGTCATTGCTGACCGTTATGGAGGAAACGCTCCGGAGGAAAAAAGGCCTTATACTTGGAGAAGAGGGAAAGTCATTTCCCATCAGGGCAACGCCCGGCCACACACAGCAAAAAGGACTATAAAAACAATAACCGAGTTGGGCTAAAGGATTTTATCGAACCTGGCATATTCTTCAGACTTAGTGCCTTGAAATTTTAATTTTTTACGATCCTTTCAACATCATCAGGTGGATAGTGGCTTCACATTTCTTGAGAAAGCCAAAAAAAAAACCTCAACGACTTTATCACATCAAAACCAGCAAATTTTTTTCGACCTGGTATTAGATAGTTGCCTGAAAGGTGGCGAAAGTGAGGGATAATGTATCAAAGATTAATCTTGTAGAAGGTGTCCCATAAGAATGTTTCAATTTCATTGACTCATTGTGCAAACGCAACAACTTTGAGGAGCACAAAAACAACTCTGAGGGGGGCGGGGCGCATCTCAATTGATAGCCCCGCGTTTAGGAATTTAGTAGGTATGGAGGGTTTCTCGAGAATGCTCATTTTCATCTCAACGGCCATGTAAATAACCAGAACTGTTGTTACTTGAGTGGAATAAACCAGAAACACAAATATCAAAAACCCCTACATTCGCCTAAAGTATGGCGTATTCTACCCACTGTATGGGCTGTAATGTCAGCGCGAGGAATAATCGGCCCGTAATTTTTTGAAGATCGCAGGGGACGCGCAGTTAGTATCAATTCACAGCATTATGTAGAAATGTTGGACAATTTTGTTGAACTGCAAAACTTTGCTGGCTATAATCAAAGAAGATGAAGAACTCCTGAAATTTTCTAAAGAAAGTAATTTCCTAAAATGTGTATTCCAATAATTAGTAAAGGTTTTTTCTGATGGACGTCTCTCTTTTATTTATATCGCTATATTAAAAAGAAACTTACTTTTGGCATACCTCGTATTAACATTTTTGTTAATAAATGTCAAAGTTAACGAAAACACCGAAAATTATGTTGAAGACCTAATATATTGTACGCGTTGATCTTTTTTAAATTGGTGACACATTTTTATTAATATTTTTATGTCGAACGATGAATATTGGGCTAACTAATTCAATGTTAAAAATCATCATGTCCAAATTAAGGAAATAACGGCCTAGAGATTAAACACGAAAGATTTTCGTTCACTTGGGTTTCTGTTTCTACACAGTTTTATTATACTTGTGCATTGAATAAAAACTAGGAAAGAAAGTGTTTCCCGTGATTGTATTGAGTTCAAGTATTATATTAGTTGGGACAGCTAAAATACCTTCAAAACATAGAAACATATAGTGTGTACCAAATTAGACGAATAAGGAGGATAATAAAAATCTATATAACCGGAATATTGCCGCGAAGTAGTGAAAATTCTCTGAAAGTTATCGTATCCGATGTATATGTCTCCGACGTCCAGTTTTCGAAGAAGTTTCAAAAAACATCTACATATAATGTTGAATTAGCGGTCTGGTCCGAAGGCAGAAATTCAGTGGAAATAAATCCTCGACAGTTGATGCAGACTCGACAAATACGATGAGCAATGGCTTCACTTTTGTGTCGGTCTTTCTTAAAGCGCTTGTATAGCTTCAAATGTCAATTTTATTAGTCAGTTCCATTATTCGAGCAAATAACAAACAGAACCTTAAAATAAAAAAAGAAAAAAAAACGTGAAGGCTGACTACAAAGGAAACTGCTATAGTAACTATTTCCGCAAACGGCTAACAGGTGGCGCTATGGATCTTTCCCAAAAAAAAACAATGTCTCCTCTCTAAGCACCTTCTGATAAAACTTATTTTATGATGTCAAAGTTGCCTTATGATGTAAAAATTTTGCATATCCAATTTTTTAGTCCTTTCAATCACTTACTGCTTATAAGAACTATCTTGTTTTTAAACCAACGACAAATACTAAGAACAGTTACACGAAAATATGTAAATATAAAAGTAAATATAAAAAAATATAAAAGTTTCCAGCCTAACACAAAAACAAGTCTTTTTTGTTAAATTCGGTTTGATATCTCAACACAGCCTCCTTTATACAGTCCTCCCTATACACTTTTCCCAGCGATGCTCTCGTGTCTTTAATGTGCCCAAATAGTAGTTGACAAAATAGTAGTTGCAAAATAGTAGTTGCAAAATAGTCATTTACAAATGTGACGGCATCCGCATTCGATAAAAATCTCTATTCTCCGAGCAAAACTGAGCCTAGGAAAGAAAAAAAGTCACTGAAGGTCAGATCTGGTGAATATGGTGGGTGGCCAATCATTTCAAATCCCAATTTGTGAATTTTTTCCATGGCGACCACTGCAGTGTGAGACGGTACGTTTTCTTGGTGGAACAAAATCTTTCTTTTTCTTCAAATGTTATATTTCCACAATATTTTAACTGGTAACGCCATCTTCATGTTGAAGCTGGAAACTTTTCAGACTGCCCTCATAATTAAAGCATACTATTATACTTAAAAGAGCTAATTTCGGTAATTTTTTATTTGTTATATTCTTAACATGAGATTCTTTATTACGATTCATGTCCACCTACATACCATAAAAATAATCATTTTACTGTTTTCTCAAATAAGATGAAAATTATGTTTCTAGAAAAAATATCATAAACCTATACAAATACAAATAAAACACTCTGTTAATCATTTTCCACAATACTGTTATATTTATTTCATAAAATTCATCAGTGCATATCATTTGGTCTTCCATGTGTTAATATCGACTTACCTGTTTTCTTAGCAGGTCTCCTGAGAGTAGATGGAGCTCGAATAACCGTCGGCTTTACCAAATAAGTGATGCTGCGCTTGTGGCTCAATCCAGTAGATTTTTTCCGCCTAACAGGCCGTCTACGCGGCACTGGAGATACGCCCGGCGGTACGTATACGTTGGTACACAGCTCATCATTACTGGAATCACCACTAGCATCAGATACTAATGATTCCTCACCTTCAGAATATTCCGCTGATACTCTGTAAGCACCTGCATGATCAAAACGAGGACTCTTGTGTCCTAAATCCGAATTTATGCTGCCTTTCTTCTGATAACGACGAGATTCTTCAGAATACCTTACTTCCTTCACTTCTAGGTGGTAGATTCTGTAGAAAAATCACATTAAAAGAGAAAAAATATTATAAAGCCACATTACCTTTCATCCTTTTTGGTAAACCTTTTCTCCTCTTCTTCCCTTTTACAATATTTTCTCACCACTCCATATCCACTGGTAATGTCTTTAGTTTCCTCAATATGCTGTTTTTCCATAGAGAAGCTCTCCAGGTTAATTTCCTCATCGTCAGTGAGATATTCATAGTCTCCAGGCAAGCTTTCGTACAGCCCTTCATCAGTACTGTCCAAACTATGCGTGGTAGAGTAAATGTTTGAATCTGGTGGGTTGATATTTCGAATTTCTTGAATCTTGTTTTTGAAAAATGGTTTTTGAGAACCACCCTTGCGTTTTTCTGGTGGCACAAATATCATAGGATCCAGTTTGAGGGAAGCTAATGCTCTCTGAGGTCTCGAAACAACAACTTGATAGATGTCGCTTCGTATAGTGCCTTAAAAAGAATTGGTAGTGTATATTAACAAGCTACTAGAAAACGTTCACCCTGCGTAACAATTATTGCATATGGACTTTTGACATTTCAGAGTGTAGCTACTGATGTTCCTAATATTAATTCAATTAATAAATTCACAAGTTATCGCTTGTATTTGATTCTCTACAGCCCGAGTTGGCCCAATGCTTGGTTTGATCTGGTCACCCAAACAGATCAAGACCTCGAATGACGTCGCTTAACTTCAGTCATCGATAATTGTAATGATGCTGGAGAAGACAGCCATTGTTAAAACATATTCCGAAGAAGAAATCCCGAAAAGAAATAACCAAACGTCCTGGAAAAATTTAATTGAAATAATGGATTGGCAAATGGTTCGTACATTCTATTTTTTAATAAAGGTTCCTTCCGATTTGTCCTTGTTTTCGTGAGCGCTATGAACTTTACATAAATTCACTTTCTATGACTAGAGTTCACACATTTTTTGTAAGTGTAGGCTAATTTATCCAGAACAAACATAAGCATTTTTTGTTCGAAGAAACCATCACAGATGGGTGTTAAAAGAAAGTTAGAACGGGTTTTAATCGATAAGCCCCAAGAGTTAAAAAATGTGTAGTGAATAAAAATCGTCATGTGACTAGGGTCACATGCCAGACTATTTAAGGTTAATTATTTTTAAACGATTCTTTAGGTAATATTTAGAATTATCATCTCCTGATGATCCAAACAACAGGTTGGCAAAACGCGTATCAAGAAAGTGTAAAAAAAGACAAATGAATATTTTTTGAGAAATTCTTTGATATTTCCAATATTTTTGGATGATGAAGATGAACTGAAGAGTCAGTTGGACTCTTCAGTCGAAGCGGACAACACTTGAAAATGCCAAATGCGATTTTGGCGAAACGCCGTGACTCTTCACAGCATCAACGGATCGACACCGGGAATGACTTAGAAACATTATCTACCATCCCTGAAAATATTAGATGTAACATATATATATATATATATATATATATATATATATATATATATATATATATATATATATATATATACATATATATATATATATGTATATATATATGTATATATGCATATATATATATATATATATATATATATATATATATATATATATATATATATATATATATATACATATATATATATATGTGTGTACATATATATATATATATATATATATATATATATATATATATATATATATATATATATATATATATATATATATATATATATATATATATATATATATATATATATATATATATATATATATATATATATATATATATGTATATATATATATATATATATATATATATATATATATATATATATATATATATATATATATATATATATATATAATGTCCATCTATATGCAATAATATGCCATACACAAGCAATAATTCTAAAATAAAAAGTTCTCGGCCTTTCAAAACAAAAAAAAATAATTTCATACATTTACAATTTTATACTCATATTTTTTTTAGATAAATCACTTTTGACTTTTAATACACCTGCTCATATGCAATTTTTTATTCCAATATAGTTTATAAATTCTTTTAAAATACCAAGAGGCTAAGTAATTTCACGCACCTAAGATCGTTGGCTATCTAATATGATATCTATTTGTTCAGTGATTTCTGCTGCTATTGAACTTTTCCCAGACGTCCTTCACGCGGATCATTCTCAAGGTTGGATGTTGGTTAAATTTAAATACAGCATCTTAATTTTTGCTATTGGCTAAGACGAGGAAGGAGAAGAAAAAGAAGAAGGTGATTCCATAAGATTTAATGAATTTGTATATCAACTGCATTCTAATTCGGTGGCTTTTTCTTCAGTAAATTTAAAAAATATTTACAAAAATGCACATTTCATATTTCAAATAATCTTTTTAAATGGTTGGTATAAAAAAAAAGCTTTTCAATTTGAAAACTTGTTATGATTTCGTCAGCTGTTAAAGTGATAACGTTACCAAATAATGTTTCAACAACTAGAATATATATGCATTTCCAGGCATTATTCGCAGTGATTTTACCGAGAAAATCACTTGTTTTATATGGGATCAATTGAAAGAAATCATATTTAGATTACATTTCCCAACTGGCCTCATCCCACTAAGTTTTTGATGTTTTGATGATTAAAGAGAAAGAAGAAGCATTCAAACAAGATATTATTCATTTGCGCATTGATTAACTGATGTATCTCACTTGCATGCCATCGTAGAGTATACTACAGTCTCTGAAAAATTCTCAAAATTATCTAAAAAATTTCCTTCATTATTTCCAGATTTATCATTATTTCCAGATAAAACAAATCAGAACTCAAGTCTATGAAAGTACACTGAATAGCATTTTTACTGCTTCCATAAATTTCAAAATAACTATTGCATGCTGAGTTTAGAAACTTCAAATTTCACGTAATTTGAACAAAGTTCCAAGTTGTTGGCCATCGAATATATATGTTTCTGACAGTGTTTTATCTATCCAAAATATTTTAATTTTTAATCAAAAAGACCCTATATTTTTGTGTAGAATTATCTAGCGTAGACATTTGATATTATTTAATAACATATTTATATATATATATATATATATATATATATATATATATATATATATATATATATATATATATATATATATATATCATCATCAGCCCGTATCGATCCACTGCAGGATGAAGGCCTCTTCAGCATGCTTCCAACCTTCACGGTCCTGGGCTTTCCTCTGCCACTCGGGTCCAATATACTTAACGATGTCAATATATATATATATATATATATATATATATATATATATATATATATATATATATATATATATATATATATATATATATATATATATATATATATATATATATATATATATATATATATATATAAATTTCTATTAAATAAATGTTCATTTGAAATATACAAAATATAAATATATGTATTTAATTCGGCGAGGGATTGATTTAATTAAGTTGGGAGTTGCAATTTAATGTTACTTATAATCCCCTTTTTGTTGCTGTAGAAACATAACCCCTTTGTTAAAAGTGTTTAAAGGTAACTGAGTTGCCGACATCATCTTTGGAATCTTAAGTCATCCGGACCGCAAATCATGCATAGTAAGTTTTTGAATATTTAATGGTAGTTCGGTTACCTCTTTTGGATTGTGTTCAACATATATACGCGAATTTTATGTTGAAGTTTAATTGACAATGTACCTCATCAGTTGCCTGCTATACAATGTAATTTTACAACCTCTGTATACCAAAAAAAAAAAAAACAGGAATGGCTATATTTTGACAAAGATAGTGGTGTCATCTGTTTGTTGAAGATTTAAGAAGTGTCACCTTTTCTTAATAACACTCTTTTTGTCACACGAATTTTGTAATTAAATTTGCCTGTACTTATCTACTCTCATTACAAAAACAATGTTATTTTTTTCCAGTCGCCATTAATTTTTTTTCTGACAGCTGCATATTTAAATCCACCTGATATACATGTTTATGTGTGAATAACGTCATTTCTGAAGTTAGATGGTTATCTTAATCAACAAATATAAATTTATTGATATTCGTTAAGGCTATAAATATGCCACTAAAAGTGTTTAAATCACCCGGATAGTTTTTGTTATGTGTGTGGAAAATTAACTTTTACGTCTTTAGCGTCAAAATTTCACACCATTAGTAACCAAAAATTATTTGGATTACTTTGGTTTTCTATTGCGACATCAAATACATCCTGGGTCCCACATATCTGCTGTGCAACATGTGTTAGACTTCTGCTGGTTTGGGCTAAAAGATCTAGATATATGCCCTTTGCTGTGCCAATGACGGAACCAACAGGTCACCTAAGGATTGTTATTTTTGTTTGACTGTTATAAAGGGTATAACAACTAAGCCGAAAGACACCATAAAGTACCCAGACCTGTTATCTGCAAAAAAGACCAATACTGCATAGTGCTCCGAATTGAATGTGCCAACACCTTCAAATCCATTAGAAATTCAAGAAGCTGCTGCAACTCAAGACAATAACTTAGAGATAGAGCGCAACCCAACTTATGAACCAAATGTGACCTAAATGATTTGATACGTGATTCACAAACTTAGATTAATAGTTATTTGTCCTGTTAGATTAATAGTTACAATATGTCCTTGAAAATACATACCCTGGAGTCACATTTGGATTTTTTCTCTGAAAACCTGGGTGCTGTAAGTGACGAACACGGCGAGAGATTCTACCAAGATATTTCCCTTATACAGGTGCGATATCAAGGAAAATTGAGTCCTGGAATGTTAGCCGATAAGCTCCTGGAGATTGAAAATGCACCTACCGGAAGCTAGATACTCGCAAAAATCATATATATTGTGTATATAAGTGGATAATTGTATAAGTGTAAGTGCATTTTCGTACATTTTTTATAAAAATGTATATTTGAAATCACGAAGAAAACCTGACGTGTTAATTTTTTTTTATTAATATATTCTTATGTGGCCGTAGTACTATCTAAATCAAACAGACGTTTTCGTGCGACTAAAAAAGTTTGAATTTTGTAGATCAGTGTAATCTGTACAAATTTCATGATATTTCAGGTACTAGAATCTGAGAAGATACGATTCATTTAAGTGACGGTAGTTTATGTACTTCGGTCCAAAATGAATAATGAATAAAGGACCAATATTGTCTTGTGATAAAAATAGTAAAATTCTTCAGGTAATGCTCCAAATGTTTAAAATCAGTTATGGACATAAGTTTTTATCACAAACACAAGTTTTTGAGAGGCATCGATGATTCAGAGAAGACGGAAGGGATGTGGAGGATGATAAACATTCAAGCAGATCAACTGAAATGATAATCGAACAAAATATCGAAAAAGTGCGCAATTTCATAAACATTTTTAAAAAATATTCAGTGCTTTTCATGGAAATGGAAGTTAATAATAATTCGTCGCACTTTAATCGAAAAAAATAATACGACGAAGTGCTGTATGGTGGTAACTAGACAAAAGAAATTAGAGGAATCAAAAGAGGAAAAAGGAGAAATGAAAAATTAACAGACGTTCCAAGGGGATTAACCACAAAGAATCCATTCTAAGTGATTGATACTACGGTTAATGCTGAGTACTAGCTTGATGATTTAAAGGGTTTGATATGCCGTATTCATCGTGTTTGTAGTTCGCGATTGTTGCACGAGAAGGCACTTTTTAACCGTTGGTAAGTTAATCCGGATTGCATGACCAAAAATCTTTTCATTTTACTTCAACATCTCCCGTATTTGCTCGATTTGGTCCCCCAGCGACTATTTCCTATACAGTAAGTTTCATCTGGAGATGAAGGGAACATTGCTTAAATAAAATGAAGACACTTTAAGGTCAATGAGGAGCAATGTCAACACCATTCCAATCAGAGTTAAATTCGTCATAATTCGTGACATAAATAAGACAAACATTCTTGACATAAAAAAAGTCATTTAATGCACTTGTACTAATATTTCGAATAAATTATATGATTTTTCAAATCTTCTATTCGAACCTTGGGTGTGAAACACTACACTCGATGAAATTTACCACTAAACACCAAACTTCTCGACACATGTTTCTTGATAATGCTAACATAGTTAGCGAAACGCACGTCAAGAAGTTTGAAAAAGTGATTTGGTGTTTAGCGGTAAATCTCTTCGCATTTAGAATATGATTTTTGTTAAGATTTCTTAACTGTTTTTATTATTTCTTTTATCCATTTCGATTATTTTTGGAACAGATGATGTAACAGGTCTCTCAAATTGAGAGGTTCTTAAAATTTTTGAATAAAAGACAGATGGCGTTGTGAATTTACCAGTATAGTAGTATACCAGTATAATATATAGTAATGTATAACATTTATCAAAATGGACGTTCTGTGAAGAATGTTTTTAGAAAATAACGGTTTGCATAATCCTCGATCTAAAATTGTTGCTGAAGACCCAGACATTTCCATGAGTCGACATTTACAACAATTTGAACTCTGAATCCACAACATGGCGTATTTTATGTAAGAATTTAGCTCTGAAGGCATATAAGGTTCAAACAACACAGGAACTAAAGCCACTGGGTCATTCAAAATGTCGTGCATTTGTCAATTGGGTCAAAGAAGAAACAATGACTTTTCTCAAAAAATCATCTTCTCAGATAATGCATATTTTGAAATTACTGGTTAGGTTATTAAACAAAATTGCCGCATTTGGGACCAGGAAAACCCACAATTGATTCATGAGAAACCTACATCCTAAAGAGTCACTGTTTGGTATGAATTATAGTCAGAAGGTAAAAATGGGCCGAATTTGTTTCAGAAGGCTGGTGGTGAAGCGGTAACTGTGAATGGTGTTCGATATCGGGAGATGATAACTGGATTTTTGTGGGCTGAATTGAATAATATTAATCTGGGGAATATGTGGTTTCAACAGGATCACACTACACCTCACTGTGTTAATGAAACAATTGGTTTATTGAGTGAATAATTTCCTGGACGAGTTATTGCAACAAACGGTGAAGTGAATTGGCCACCAAGATCATGTCATTTGACACCGATGAACTAATTTCCTTGGAGTTACGTAAAAAGCCAATTCTATAAAAACAATCCACAATCGATTTCTGAACTAAAGGATGAAATTATTCGAGTCATTGGTGAGATAGAGGCACGGTTATGCCAAAATGTCATCCAAAACTTTGACAAAAGAGTTTGTGGAGTTGCAAGATGTGGTCATTTGGTAGATATTGTCTTTCGTGATTAAATGTCATACACAATGCTTAAATTCTTAATAAAAAAAATAAAAAAGTTTTTTTTAATCAACGCAAATTCTGTGTTTTATTCAAGAATGAAAAAAAGCTCAACTTGAAAGATCCACTATAATGGCAAGTATTCAGTTTCTCAAATATCAAAGTCAAAAAATTAGCTATTAATATGTAGTGAATATTCTGTTAAAACCCCCTTTTTTAAAGAGTAGTGCCCCAAACATTGTCATAGAACATTGTGTCAAACCGGGTGATACACACACTCATAAATTGTAAAAGCTGATTTACTTAAAAAAAAAATTGCAATTGGGAAAATAAAACCAAAGGCCGAAAATTTTTCAGACTAGCGTTATATAATACATGCTTACCATTATCTTTCTCTTTATTTTTGTTTTTCTTATTCTTGTTCTTTTTCTTCTTACTGCTACGTCGTCCAAATGAACTCCTTTTGGTATCCACCACAAGAGCACCACTAGTCCGTTTGAAATATCCATCACGACTAACACTAAGTTTCGGTTTGGGCCGAGACTTTTTTCGAAAAAATCCTTTTGACGAACAATTCGGTGCAAAGTTCGCATGGAAATCGCTCAGTTTCGGGGCACTAATAGAAAAACTAAATCCCGAATCCTTACTAGAAAACAATCCTGTCGACGTAGTGTTATTACTCGTCGAGCTCAATGTTCTCGTCACTGGGGGTGTAGAACGTTTGTGTAACCGATTGGACACTAAATGATCATCGCGAAGATCTTTCAACGCACTGTCCAGAGAATGATGAGCAGGTGGAGCATTAGAAGGAGAAGACTTTGGCATTTCGAGACTTCGGGGTGCCATGGCTTGAGGAGCGTCCATCCAAATTCTTCCAAGGCTGATTGACAACGAACACATTTCCTCTGTTCCAGAGTCAGTAGGTAGAAGGGGTATAGGACTCTGGCGGGATCTTCTTCGAAGCAAGGGACTCTTCTTGACTTCAGTAGAGTCACCCCACGGAAACATCTCCACGGCAGAGTCATTACTTTCCTTCCTTTGAAGATTCGAGGTCGCATGATTATATATGTGGGTTGTTGAGGTGTTCTTTTTTCGTGGAGCTGGAGAAGATGACAACTGTCTAATAACTGGACTAGAGGGTTTCTCATCAGAAGCAGGAACATAAATAATAGTTCGTTCTGATCCTTTGATTGCTGTTGATACAGAAGTATCATCTTTTCTGATTTCTTGCAACCATTGACTATAAGCAACCACACTGTTTCCAGCTTGATTCGTTTTCTTATAATTACTGCAAATAATTTCCTTTCCAGACTTAATAGTTGCGTTCAAATCGACTTTATCGACTTGTACTGAGGTATCAACCTTCTTCACCGTCTCTTCAGGAATATGACACAAAATTTCTTCTTCAGAAACCGTTTGAGTGGCTGCTTCTAGTTTAGGAATGATTTTCTTTTTTCCTCGATCTAAATAACTCTTTCTAATTGATATTCTTTTGAAAGAATCACTTCGTTTAAACGACGATTCTTTCTCTTTTTTCTTCTTTCCGCCGCCCATAAGGCGACGAAGATTTTCGAACGTTATCGGTTTCATTTTCACAATTTTCTTTCTCAAGTCTCCACCGATACAACTGTTGCTCTGGCATGATGATGATCATTTAAATTACCCATTTTTATGCTGTCTCATAACCATGTTCTATCCATAAATGATTCACGTTCAATGGTTGAAGTCATTGTGGTAAACCTAAAGATACAATAAAAAAAAAGGTGATTAGTGTATAAATGAATGAAGGATTAAGGTCTCCTTTGGTCGGAAAATCGAAAACCGTATTTTATAGTTATTCGCGGCAGGATATATTTTATAGACGACAATAAAAACAAAAATAAAACAACTCGAAAAGCTCTAAAAACTTTTATAACTACAACGCAAAATGCAAAGTGCTTCAATTTGGTTTTTATGGCGTCTGTTTTTTATGACATTTTAGATTTTAGACATATTTAATTAACAGTATGGCTTGAGATTTTAAATATTCTGCTAAAAGTTAATAAAAGCGAAACTTAATCAGTTTGTTTCATGGGTCTAATACACGTACTATAATACAGAAACGTCAGTGGTTTTTATTCACATTACTATATGTGTACAATGATAAATACAATAAATAGTCGGATGAAAGAATTCTTAAATATTTATATATATATATATATATATATATATATATATATATATATATATATATATATATATATATATATATATATATCCCGGGAGGTGGAACGACGGGTTAAGTGTGGCTGGCAGGCAATTGGCCGGCTCAATATAGTATTTAAGAGCAAACTCCTACTTTGTCTGAAGAGAAAGGGTTTTAATCAGTGCGTGCTGCCTGTTTTGACATATGGAAGTGAAACATGGACACTCACATCACAGTCAGTTCAAAAGCTTCGGGTTGCACAGAGGGGAATGGAAAGGTGTATGCTTGGCATTACAAAGCGGGACAGAAAGACCTGCATATGGATCAGAGAACAAATGTCATATAGCGAGCCGATGCGACGACAGATGGACCAAAGCAATTTTGGAATGGATACCGCTTGATCATAAACACCCGCGAAGAAGACCAAAAACACGATGGACGGATGACATCATCAGTATATTGGACCCGAATGGCAGAGGAAAGCTCAGGACCGTGCGAATTGGAAGCATGCTGAGGAGGCCTTAATCCTGCAGTGGATCGACAATGGCTGAATGATGATGATGATGATGATATATATATATATATATATATATATATATATATATATATATATATTTTGATGATGATGATGATGATATATATATATATATATATATATATATATATATATATATATATATATATATATATATATATATATATATATATATATATATATATCACTACTTTATAGCCTGTACAGAACTAAAACTGTTGCACGCCATTGATGATGCCATTGAAGAACAGCAGAAATACCATTACATAAATTAAATAATAAAAGAAGAAAATTGAATGTATTCAATAAATTTCAAAATTAGCGGCAGTATTCGGTTGGTTGAACATTTTTCTTAATGATATTTATTAACAAGTTTGGAGGATATCCTATATATAGTAATACAATATGTAGTATCTGAACGTTTATTTTATTTTTTTTCCTTAGATCGAAAACTGTTCTTTTAAGAACTATCAGTGATATAATTTTCAGAGTAGCGCCAAAAGTCCAAATCAGTTAAATAGTCATTGTCAAGAGTTACTTACATCTCTGATGCACTATTTTGAACAAAAACGAGACAATAATGGTTTATTGTTACCCTTTTCGGGTGTTAGAGTGGTATGTTAAGTTGATTGCTAATAATTGGATATGTTTAGTTTAAGTCATATTTTTTTAGCAGCAGCCTTAAGGTTGAGTACGTCCATTGTCAGTACTATTTCACAACAATTAAAAAACAATGATGTTTTAAAATTGACTAGGAAGTGTAGTTTTATTAAAGGGGTTACCAGTACTGCAGCTTTGGATACAAGTTCAAATCATGACACCATTTATATTATGTATAAACACTGTAAGTATTGGTACAAAGAATTGCAGAAAAGATTATTCTTAATCTCATATGTAGTTAATACGTAGATACTCCCAGTTTAATTCTCATTTTCATGTAACATGGACAGCATGTAACTTTGAATTCCTTACATGAGCTATTAAAAGAGAAACAACTGTTTGATGGATGCCGTATGTCATTGTGCAACATATTAAAAGAAGTAGGTTTTAAATGGAAAAAAGATCAGATAATCTAAAACGTATAGATTTTTGAGAGCTTATATGAAGGAAAGAAAAATAGCTTTGATCAAGAAAAGAAGAATCAAGCTTACAGAAAATGATATAATGAAATGATACGACAGAAAGCATATATTTGATTGAAAATAAGTGATTATATTAATAAAAATATAAGTGCATGCAGATATTTAATTTTTTTGTCATTGGTAATTGTATAATCTTTTTATTTTAATAACCATTCAAAATGTCGATGGTTTTTGAAAGAAGCATTTTACATATGCTGAATCTATCTAGAGGTACTAAATTGACGACACTTGGAACACTTTCAACATTTATAATATTTTTTTAGTTACTTAGTAATTTGCATTTCATTTATAGTTGCTTTTTTATTGATATTAAGGTTTAAATTGCAAAAATGATTCGCTAAAGTAAGCTCATAACATTACCTTACTTAAATTATATAACTATCTTATTTAAAAATCATAATATTTAATAGCAATCTGGCAACAGGGGAGTCAATATGTTGATCACGTGCTTAATGACGTGCAACTGTTTTAATTTTGTACGAGCTATATATGTATATATGGTATTTAAAATTTTCTCTGGGGAACAGTTACATTAATTGAGTTATATAATTTTTTAATTCACGTAAAAACCGTTTTAAATTACAGATTAACGATTTGATCTTATACTGCTTGAATTTCAAGTAGTTGAAGAGTTTCAAGTTCCCGAAAAAGTCAACGTTTTTCTTTCAAAGTTATATCTTTGATGACTATATTAAAACTAATTATTATATAACACGAGTGAGTGTGTTTTTTTGTATTGTCCAATAAATGTTAGAACTTTAAAATGAGGCCTAATAACAAGCAACTATAAGTAATAATATACGGTCACTTTTATATTATCTTGAAGAACATATAATGGCATTATGTTTTGAAAATTATGTCGTTCAAATATCCCCCTCGGCTTCGTCTGGCGGTTCTGGAAACCCAAGTTTCGATTAGCGTTTGACACATATCGCGTAGTATATTTTCAACGATGGCCTGAATGTTTCGCTTAAGGTTAAGAATTGTTCGCGGTTTATTTCTGTAAACTAGAGATTTAACATAATCCACAAAGGTATTAAAAGAGCGTGAGATCTTAGTGGCCAGTTATTATATTTCGACCAGACATTATCGTCAAACATTCGCCATACATTACCATTTCGAGAAATAAAGCGTGCAGGAAACTTTTCTTATAATAAATCGATTGTCTGACGAGATATGTGATAAGTCGCACTGTTTTGTTGAAAGAAAACATTGTTTATATGCACATTCACCAGTTCAGGCCAAAGATATTCTGTTAGTATATCCCTATCATGGTCTAATTGCCATCATGGTCATAATTTCCATCATGGTCTTCAAAAGTAAAGTTGTATCACTTTTTCAGCTCATAAATCACACTAAACAGTGATTTTCTTAGGATACAGAGGTAACTCCTGAATCACTTGAAGATTTTCCTCAGCCCATATCCTCCCAATTTCCAATTTCTACGAGCTGTTGAATCGTGTATCGTATCACGATCCTTAGTTAATTAACATAATGTACTGAATACAGCAGTATACGAGTCAAGTTTTCTTTTTAAAAAGTGTTACCGCTATTATTTTTCAAGTTTCTGATACTCTTGTTGGAAAACTCTTTATATATAATGAACATATTGAGTCTTAACGACCTTGCAAACAGCTGTATAAATTGGAATAGTGAGGTCTAAAATTATTTAAATAACAACTATAGACTTTAAATATATAGAGTCACCATGCGATCTAAAAACATATTTATTCAGTTCCTACCAGATCTTATTGATTAGATGTTTAAAACTCAATGTTTGAGTTACTTCCAAGCATTTGGGGTATTCATTCATATTTATTTCCTTTGCCTAAGAAGAGGTTTCGACCATCCAAAGCTAATTAGGACATTTTTACCTAGCTTATTATTTACCCAACAGATAACTCCTGATATGATAATAGTAGTTAATAGAGAAGTTAGTCCAGAAGTTACAATGGATAGTGTTGGCTCAGGTTTGAAGGTCCAAATGTAAGATCCGGCTCGAAGAACCGAAACATGTTAGATCCGATTCGAAGGACAAAAAAAATGTTCAATCAGGCTCGACAGACCCAGAAAATGTTGACTGGACAGCCTTGTTGTTGACTGTATTTAAAATAAAATACGATACCTTTTCTTAACTTATTTATGTTGACTCTGGATGTCAAATAATTTTTACTCGACTTTCGACTATCCGTACTCGACATACTCTAATGGTAATCAGGAAATTTTAATCTAGTTTATTATTTACCCAACAGGTAACTCCTGGTAGTATGCGAATAATAATTAATAGGGAAGAATTAATTTATCATAATATTATAAATACATATTTATTATAACATTAATTATTAATATTTATTAATAAATTGAAAATTTAGATAACAGTAATTCATTAAACATTTATAATGAATTTTCATCAAGTAAAAGCCAACACAATCCAAAACTAGCTATTCTAGCTAAATGTCAACAGCTATATTTCATGTGTTAAACTCTACAGCTATGTTTCACGTGGTAATAGCGAATATTGTGTTTCTAGCATTAAACTGGTTATTTTAAATATTTCTTATGTGATATTTGAGATCTGATCGAATTTTCTCCTGTCTTGTTGGTTTAAAACATGCAGTTCAGTACATTTTTCTACACTTTATTCTTCATATATTCTACATTATATCTAACTATTATAACTTAAGGAACAATTTTTTTCAGGTTTCGTCCATCTTTGCCTCTCTACCTACAATCGCAAACAATAAAAAATAATTTAAATAATTTCAAGCAAAACATATTTTTATCAAAAAGCAATTAAAAATCAATCATTATTGATAGCAAATACTTCCTCAATAGTAATTTGCGTAAACTACTATATAAATCTTAATTTGAAATAGGAATATAGTCTTCAGTAGTCATTTTATCTTCTTTTATGGCTCTATTGCCGATCCTTTCTTCATTAAAACGACCTCAAGCAATAATAGAACTTCCACCATTCCCGTTATTACTGTTTACATCTCTATCTGATGGTTGGTCATGTACTTTTTATTCGTTATGGATGTTAACGTTAGTTTGATCAATATTTATATGTTTTTTTGCTTCTTTTGGTAAAATAATTCCTTAATTTTTATTCCCGAATTAGTGTCATGTCAGGTTATAAACACTTATGAATTGGTCCTCTTGTATTATCACATACTATACAGAAAATGTATTCCAGTCCATCAAAAAAAGCGCTGAAATGTCATAATGAATGTAAACTATACATAATTAATCTATATCGGGTTGTCTGGAAAGTTCGTAGATATTTTCCATTAGTTGTTAACACCTGTAAACAAATATCTTTGTTGGACTTGTACATTTACATATTATTAATTCCAGTGATATGTCCAATGTTTACGTTCAGATTTTCTTTGATTTGCCTTCAGTGAGCCAAGTTGATTAAAATTGAAAATATAGCTTGATAGCTTGAAGGAATGAATGAAGGGAATGAATGCGGAGCAAACAATATTTAAGCCATTTATGGAGAGGGTTCTGTTGGAGAGATTACGATGCAAAAGTGGTTTGGTCGTTTCAGAGGCGGATATTTTGACCTGGAAGACCGGCAACCCTCGGGCCATCCTTCAAGCACTGATGTCAAGGAAATAAAGGTCAAGCTAGCCGAGGATCTATGCACCACCAACCGTGACATAGCCAATAAGCTAAATATTGTCAAATAGACCGTCTGAAAGAAAATGGGTACGTCTGCCGATACGATATTTCTGGCACACTGCAATCTTTTGCTGAAAAAAAATTGACGATTAATTGGTGATAAAAAGTGAATTAAAACAACAACGTGCAATAAAAAAATCATTAGTCTTGCCAGGGTCAGAGTACGTACGCAAGTACGTATGTAAGTACGGCGAAAGACGATCGTCCTCCTAAGAATATTATGCCTTGCATTTGGTGAAATTGGAAAGAACCCATACACTTTAAGTTTCTTCCATGTAACCAAACCATCAACACCGACCTCTATTCTTCACAATTAAATCGGCTCAAGACAGTAACTGAATAAAAAACGGCCGGAATTAACAAAGAGGAAAGGCGTCGTATTTCAACATGATAATGAACGACTGCATGTTTCAGAACCCAGCAAAAATGGTAGAGCTTCAATTAGCCTGTTTTACATCATCTGCTTCCTCCGAAATTGTAGAGATGTGAATTCTTCCTTTATATTTAAAGAATAGGCGATTTTATGGTAATAAAGATGCTAATTTTTGGCAAAAATGCAATATGTGCAAATGGTTTGTTGAATTGGCAAAAAAGTTGTAAATAATAATGGTAATCGCATAATATACTAAATAAATATTTATATAAAAAAAACGAACTTTCCGGGCAACCCGATACTAGCTTTCATTCACGATCTACGAGGGTCGATCCAAAAGTAAGTTTCCCTTCATTTTTTCAAATAGACAACTATGTTTATTTTCATTAAAATTTACATCGTCGGAAAGATGAAACTTTCCTCTATTTTTCGACATAATCGCCATTTCGATCAACACATTTTTGTAGACGGTGCTCCAACTTTTGTATGCCCATGTCGTACACCTCCGCCGCCAAACCCTTAAGAAAGCGCTGCACCTCTTGTTTCACTTCCTCGTCGTTCCGGAAGCGTTTGCCACTCAGGTGTTCTTTTAACTTGGGGAACAAGTGATAGTCGCTGGGCGCGAGGTCCGGACTGTAAGGTGGGTGGGGCATGACAGTCCATCCAAACTGCTCCAAAAGTTCCTGGGTTTTGCGGGAAGTGTGAGGTCGGGCGTTATCGTGAAGCAGCGTTACACCTGTTGTCAGGCGTCCTCTCCTGCGGTTCTGGATAGCACGCCTGAGTTTAGTGAGTGTCTCACAATACCTGTCCGAGTTTATTGTTGTCCCGGGTGTCAGGAACTCGATCAGCAGTATCCCCTTGCGATCCCAAAAGACAGTGGCCATGATTTTGCCAGCAGAAGGAGTTTGCTTGAACTTCTTTGTGACTGGTGACCCTGAGTGACGCCACTGTTTAGACTTTTCTTTGGTTTCGGGGGTGAAATGAAAAACCCACGTTTCGTCACCGGTCACGATGGAGTCCAAAAATTCTTCCTTATCGTCTTGACACTTTTGAAGAAACTGTCGAGCACAATCGAGGCGTTTCTCCTTGTGTTCTGCTGTCAGCATGCGCGGTACCCATCGAGCGCAACACTTGTGATACCCCAACTTTTCAGTCAAAATTCTTTCCACTGTACCGTAAGAACTCCCAGGAATCCTATCAACGAGTTCACGGATGGTGATTCTCCGGTTTTGAAGCATTTCGCGTTCGATCTTCTCGACAATCGACTCCGAAACTGCAGGTCTTCCACTCCGCTCTTCGTCGTGAACCTCCTTCCGTCCGTCACTAAATTCCCTGCACCAATGTCGGACCATTTGAACGGACATACACTTGTCGCCGTAAACTTGTGTCAACTTTCGATGAATTTCCACAGGTGGAATTCCTGTCGCATGCAAAAACCGAATAACCGATCGAATTTCGCACCTGGCGGGATCAACAATAAGAGGCTCCATCGCGAACGGCTGCTGAGCCAAGACTGAGCGGCGTAGCGCAGCGCTCGCGGGCGGAAAAGGGAGTGGGGGATCTGCCGTGCACAGCGGTGTTGTCGAATTTCGCCTAGCAGCTTCCAACGCTGCTGCAGCTCTTTGGGAAACTTACTTTTGGATCAACCCTCGTATTATCACCATTAATTTACGAATTTCTTTATGCCGCATTTGAACACATTCATATGTGAACATAAAGTACGAAAAGCCTATCCAAGTATCACTTTTAGCTTTTCCCGTTGAAATAGTTCTGCAACAACCACAATAAGTGATAAACCGGCGGGTACCAAATCTGGTAAACATGGAACATAAACCTTTTTCCGAATTGTTAAGGTGAGTTTCCGTTATATTAATTCTTGAAGTTTTTACATGATACTTGGATCAATTTCATTAACAACGCATACTACACAGTTTAGTTGATAGTTAATTTTATAATCACTTCGAATGCGATGCTGCCTTCTAGACTATTTTCGGCAGGTGGTTGCAATGTTCCCATGATATTTTACGCCCTACGTTATATCACTGTTTTTTTTATTGGAATAAATAGGCTTGTGGCTACGGTGCCACTAGAGAATCGTAGAAGGTCAATTCTGAATGGTACACAACCATTTGTTTGCCAGAAGTATTTGAAGAAATAAGAAAAAACAACCAACGACTCAAGATCATTCTTCACCATAAAAAAGCGAGCTCTCACACATATGACTGAACTCAATATTGTTATCATCCGTGAAGAATAAACTACGTAGTCAGCAATTTTCGACGCCAGAAGAGGTGCTATGAAAATTGGTTCAAATTTATGCAAAAGTCTATTAATCATCGAGGATAATAGTTTGAAAAATAATAAAGTCATTTTTCACTGATAATGATAATGATAAATATTTGTTTTTACTTGTTATTCCGGATACATACAAAGCAACTCTCGTACGTCAATCGGAATAAAAAAAGTGCTATGAAAATTGGTTCAAACGTATGCAAAATTGTATCGATCATCACGGAGACTATTTTGAAAAACAGTAAAATCAATTTCAATGGTAAATATTTGTTTTTATTTATTATTCCCTATACATAAATAGCAACCCTCGTATCATCATGACAAAAATTTGATCTTTAAAAAAACTGTAAAATATTTTCTGTAATTTTGCATGTATGCTTCATATGGGAAAAAATGTATTTTTAACACGTTTTTATTAGCTTCACCTGTATCTATCTATGTAACGGAATATTTGAACGTCCTTTTCACCCACTTCAAAACGTCAGATTAAATTGAAACTTTGCACACTTATCAAGGACCGATAACAATACAATAATTAATAAGTTCGTCCCATTATCCTGATCAGGATCGTCAGGATCAAGGATTTGCTTCCGGAGAAGGAGCTTGAAACACGGTTACAACGCCCAAGGAAGGCAGTAGGCGCGCAAATTATCCACTTCCGCCACGGGTAGGTAGTGACGAAAAATAAATAATAGTTTAAAAAACTAAAAATACACGCTTTTATAGCACATCGAACTAAAAAACTAAAAATAAATTATAATTTAAAAAAACTAAAAACCAAAAACAAATAAAAATGGTAAACCAAACTAAAAAGTAAAAATTAATTTTTAGTATAAAAATAAAGTGATGAACGAGAAAATTAATGTGTCATTGTAAAAAAGCGTGGAGTGCTTTGAACCATATTTTCATACTAACTCTACTTACAGAAACGGTACTGATGGAATATTTATAACAACTGACATCGAGCACCCCACGTTTTTTTCACAATGACACATTAATTTTCTCGTTCATCACTTTATTATTATACTACAATTTTTTTTTTACTTTTTAGTTCGGTTTACCATTAAAGCGTGTTTTTTTAGTTTTTTAAACTATAATTTATTATATTTGAGGATGCGAATATTTCACATTACCCTAGTATTAAACCGAAACATTTTTCAGAATTTCCATTATGAGAATAATTATATAGGCTTTTAACCAGGTTTTCCATTATATCATTCCACTTTGCACCACATAATATTTTATCTTCGTACATTTCGGTCAGCTGTTGAGGCAATTCGAGCACCACGAACGAATTAAATATAAAATACTGAGGCTCTTAATGAAACCTAACTCTAGTCCCCGGTACGATTGTGGTTTTATCACGAAGATTTCTTCGTCGAATGGCTATTAAACGTCCCTCGAGGCAAGGCTGGGATATAGCAATAAGGAATCGGCCATTATGCGGTTCCCACGTAAACGTTGCAAGAACCCGCAGGTGGGGAGCGTGCAGGATGTTTGGCTTATCTCGCAGTTTAGTGAACATGTCGCGGTTTGCGTTGTACGTTTCATAAAGTTCGCCTGGAGTACGGTCAGGGTTGATGAAGTAACATGTGGGCAGATTTTAAACGAAACTTTGATTAAAACATCGGTTTATATGACTTAGTTGGCACATTTCATTTTAAGTATGTGCCTTCCTTTTCTCCTATATACAAGGTGCATGAAAAATCTAGACAATTTTCAATTTGACTTTCCCGCCGTGTAGTACCTGAGCCATGTTATCACTTCTGTTATGGGAAATCTTATAAGTCAGAAGCATGTAAATCCTTTTTTACATGTTTCAACATAACACAAAATGGCTACATTTTTAAATTGAACGGAATATATTCAAGGTGTAATGAAAAGTACTTTCATAAATTTAATCAACGATTCTTCATGTCATTTTAAAAAAGTTAAAGCTCCTTACAACAAAAGTTAAAAAAGTAAGGATCTCCGAGAAAAAAAAATGAAATGTTACTCAATCACAAATCGAAAAGCTATGATAAGAATTAATATTTTAAGCAAATATGTGTAAAACCATATTTGGTAAATATTAATTGGTTTTTACTTAACGAATAAACTACAAATAAACTAATGAACACTGATAAAACAATTGTTTTAAAATTAAAAATCACTTTGTACATCAGCCGATATCGATCAGCAATATCAGCGGCAACATCGTAAACAATGTTTTTTGAACAATGCGACAAACATTATTTTAGTGTTGGTCAGTGCGTACATTTAAGTTCGATTTAAAACCAAAAACATATTCTGTTCACGAATACCACTATATACTTCGCATTTACGGAGAAATTCTCTAAAATTCCGAAACGACTAGGCATATTTACGGGCAGAAATATAATTTATACCCAGAAAGAGCCCTTCAAGCTCCATAAGCTCCGGGTAGTGTACACAATAAAAAAAATTGCATCAATTTTAACACAAATCGCGTGTAAAAAAACGATTAACACACATTTTTGTGTCATTTTAACATAAACGCTTTGTGTTGTTGTACCATGTAACATACATTAATGTTAAAAGTAACTCAAACATGTATTAAAATAGTCTACGATCAAACAAAAATTTTGACACATTTAAGTGTTAAAAAATCCCCCCTTTAGAATAAAATAATGTATAACCTCACTTTACTACTATATATTTAAATATAATTTAAATACTTGTTGCGTTTCGATTGTTATTGATAATAGAATTTATAATAAGCATCAGAAACAAATTTGAAGAAATTGAGATCATCCCAAAAACACAAAACCATCCGGATCTAATTGCCCTTATAGAAACATGGTTATCACCAGATGAGGAAGATTTATATAATATTAACGGCTACAATGCAATATTTAGATCACGCCAAACCAGAGGAGAAGGTATATTGATGTATATAAGAAATGGTATAGAATATAAAGAAAAAGTAAACTGTATCATAAACAAAATAGAAATAATAAATGTAGAATTAACTTCAGAAAATATATCAATAAGCCTTATATATAAACCTCCCGATGTCAATTTTGACTCGTTGAAATATACTTTAACACATAATATAATAAAAAGAACCAAACGTCATATCATTATCGGTGATTTTTATGTAAATATTTTGGGGAAAAATAGTTTGATTGACAGTTACTATAACATGTATAAAGAACGAAACTATAAAATTCTGAATAAAAGAAAGACGAGTGCATACACTAGATACAATGAAAATTCTAACAATACCATACTTGACCATGTAATTACAAAATATTGAAAATAAGCTCGTTAACATGAGCATAATTTCTTCCGATATATCAGACCACAATATAATTAAAGTAACAATAGAACCACCAACAAAAAAAAGACCTACCTATGTACACTGCAATGCAATTAAAAGAAACAATGGAAAAACAAATAAAATGATTTCGGAATTAAACTATGACCAAATTAAATCATATGAAGATCTTTCAAAAACGCTACAGAGTATTATAGAAAAAAATATGTGCATTACGAAAACAAAACGAAGAAACGACTGCCCTTGGATAAATAGCAATATAATAAAAGAAATAAGAAAAAGGAATAAACTTTACAAAAAATATCGAAAACATCCACACAATGAACTTCTAAAAGTAAGATATATAGAACAAAAACAATATACAACACTTACATTAAAAACAACTAAAACGAAATATTTTACAAGAAAATTCAATGAATATAGAGAAGACAGTAGAAAAACATGGGAATTTATTAATAGACAAATACACTCCAAGAAAAATGATAACATTATAGAAATTATCAAGGAAGATGGAACTAGTAGCACCGATACAAAAACTATAGCAAACGAACTAAATAATTATTTTGCCACAATAGGTCAAAAACTAGCTGATAAACAAATACAAGGAAAAAACAAAACCACCACAACTATAACAAATAAAATATATAATAAATCTGATGTTAAAAATGTAGAACAAGAAGAAATAGAAAGAATAATACAAGACTTACATCGACATAAAGCCCCAGGATTTGACAATATAACAAATGAAGTGATCAAGAATAATAAGAAAACCTTAATACCAATTTTTACAAAGCTAATAAATAAAATGTTAGACACAAGAATATATCCACAATACCTAAAACAATCCATAATAGTCCCCATATACAAAAAAGGAAAAAAGAATGAAACACAAAATTACAGACCAATTACTTTAGTATCAGCACTGAATAAAATAACAGAAAAAATCTTACACAACAGAATGATAGAGCAACAACATCATAAATATAGCACAATATGCCTTCCAAAAGAAATCAAGCACGACTTCAGCTGTTTATTTTTTGATAGAAAATATTAAAAAATGCATACAAAAGAAACACACGGTCATAGTAATATCTTTCGACATGAAAAAAACATTCGACACAATAAATAAAGAAAAATTACTAGAAAAACTCATTGCATATGGATTTGATAATTACATAAGAATAATTGAAAGCTACTTGATGAACAGACCCCAAAAGACTAAAGTAGGAGAGACAGAAAGCAACACTAATACAGCTGCATACGGCTTGCCGCAACGAGGTAACCTGCCACCATTGCTATATATACTCTATACAAACGATTTATTCGAAGAAAACTTCACTGGAAAAATGTATGCTTACGCTGATGACTTGTGCATGTTGTATTCTGACAATGATTACAACAGAATACAACATAATATATATAACGATATGAAAAAGTACGAACTATGGTGTTTTAACAACTCACTCACGGTAAACGAAACAAAAACAGAATACATAATATTTAACAGAAACAAGCAAGAGACCTAAACATAACGCTAAGAAACCAAAAATTAAAGGAAATTTCCGAAATTAACTACCTAGGAATTCAAATACACACTACCTTAAAAGGGGATAAGCATATAAATAAAATTAAAAAAGAAAATGCCAAAGCAATTACTTTGCTCTTAAAAATTAAGCACATCATATCAATTAAGCACAACAAAAATGAAGAAACTACTGTACCATGCACTGTTCTCATCTAAAAATGCTTATATGATTAATACATGGAGCAATACTACAGAAAAAAAACTTAAACATACTAAAAAGACAACAAAATGAGACATTGAAAATATTATATAATTTCAACAGACTAACCCCAACCGAAGAACTATACAAAAAAACAAAAGAACTAAACATCAGACAACTAATGCAATATCACAATATACTGCTGCTATACAAAATTCAAAATAAATTAATAAAGACAACTATCACATTCACGACAAACAAACAAATACATACATACGAAACCAGAAGAAAATCAGACATTAGAGTTCATAAAAAGACACAGGTAAGACTCACACAAAAACTCACAACTGAAACCGTAGCAAAATTCAACAAGATACCGAAAGACATAATAAAATTAAACCTAAAAAATTTTAAAAAGAAGCTTAAATACTTACTACTAGAACACAATATCTGAGCGACATCGACTAACAGTTGAAAAAAAAAAGAAAAAAAAAACCATGACGCCTTCGATACCATCTGCCCAGAGAGAGACCTAGAAGACTTCAAACTGTTGCAGATGAAGAAGGATACAACCCACAACTGCATGATCCACCAACAATAACAAATAGATTTATGTTGTAATATAATATACAGTTGTATATGTTAATATTTTTAATATAATAATATAATAATTCAATAGTTTAAAACGTGTTACAGTCTGAAACATTAATGCTGGTAATTTCAACTTTGACATCAAGCGACAATCATTCGGCAAGTTTTCCTTTCTTTTTGTATCAAAACAAACCAAATATATACCGAAATATATGAAATAAATAGCTATAAAAAGATTACATATTATTTTCAAATAAAACCTTAATAGCCTAATGTAACAAACAAAACTGATTTTTTTCGATCGAAATAACAGTTGGCTGCATTGCCAATTGTTAAGAAAATTTCTGACTTGTTTTCCGGGGAAATGGATGCATATTTGATACATGCTTTAAGACAACCCTTTATTCGAAAAATGTAAAGAATCTTTGGTTAAATTTATGAAAGTACTTTCCCTCACACCCTGTAAAAAGAGCGGCGATTGTTTAAATCCTTCGCACTGAATATTCAGCAACCGAAATATTTCGGTTCTTCCAGTATAAAAATTTGTTCGTTTTGTCAGAAATTTAGTGACGCACCCTGAAGATTTACTGCAGAAATGCGAGCTTAGTTAACAGCAAAGTATAAAAAATCAGCTTTAAAAAGGCAAGAAAAAATGTAAAAAGCAACCTGCATAGTCCCGGAATCTAAATCCTATAGAACATTTATACAGTTTTCTTAAACAAAATAATACATGGACAGCGGATAAAGTCTATAGGAAACCGAAGATGCACGTTTCGACAAGAGTGCAATAGGAAAAAAATGAGCGATTCAAAATCCAGATGTATTTCGAAAAGCTTTTGAGATTTAAATCTGCAACTAGAATTGATAGAATTGCAATGGAACGATAAGCAAACATCGTTATTTAAAAATGAAAACCCGATTCACTTTTATTCTTTGTTGCCTGAAAGCAAATATGCTAAAATAAAGAATTTCGCAAGAAAAATGATTTTCTTCAAAATATTCCATATTCCAAAAATTCACTCAAGATTAAACGAGAATTAATCATTTGCAAGGTTATTTAAAAGTAAGTGCTTCAAATTTAACACCAACTATCGATAAAGAACTTCCGACAAAGGAAAGGAACAAGGTAGTCTTTATTAATTCTATTTCTATGCTGATGGTCAATTAAAATATCTAAATATAATTTATTTGAATAGTTATTATTGTTAAACTTATGTAATTTCCTATGTCAATACAGTGGGTAAAAAAAGTGTTTGAACAAGAAGCTTTTTGTCTATAGCTTATTTATTAGTGAAGGGAGATAGAGTGCACTTTTTTAATGAATTAACAAAATATTTTCACATACATTTCCAATGTAACATTTTTAAATATTTCAATTTTCAACAAAAAAATATTTTTAGTATTAAAAAAATTAACCAACTATTTGATTAATCAGCATTGAATATGACAAACATTGAAATACATTGCCCAATTAACGACAAAAAAGAAAATTCACAAATGTTTAATATTTGGTAAGCAAATCACGAGCCCCTAAAACCCTCCTGGGCAAAGAATAAACAAGATTTTTCATCTTCCTGACAATATTACCAACCATTCTTCCCTTAACAGTCAGATTAAGTAATTTCATTCGAAATGCTGATCTTCAAATTCAACAAATGGTAGAGATATTCTATAGGCTTAACGTCCGGCGGCTGAGGGGGAGTTTGAGGTCTTTTTTTAATATTTTACAGTACTCACTCTTTCGTCTTCCTGGGCGTATGCTCTAGGTCATTGCCCTGTTGGAAGTAAAAACATTTTTCCAGAGAAAGTTTTTTAGCACTGTCGAATAAATTACGGCGCAACAGGTCCGCATACGTTTCTGCATTCATGATGCTCGCAATAACTTCTAAATTTCCAATCACAATTGCTGCCATACATCCTCAAACCATTACAGTTGGGAAGAAGATATTTAGAATCTGAAAAACCGTTTTGGATTTCTGCCAAACGAAGCGATTCCCATCTGATCCGAAATAGTTATTCCAAAAGGCCTCCGTCTTTCGGATGTAAGAATAGATAAATAATAGATGTTTTATTGCTGAGCTCCCTATCATTGAATTTTCATAAAGAACATTCCACATAGTTTGAGCACAAACAATCTGACCAAAAGTTGTTGCTAGGTCCATAGCTAAAGTTCCTGCATTTCTGAACGGTGATCTTTTTACTTGATTTGCGATAATTTGACTTTAACGTAGTAGCAATTTTCTTATATTAAGTTTAACCAGTCTTCTCCAATTGTTTTTCGCACCGATAAAGGCAATTGACTCTTTTTTTAACACACTGTTTTTAGCCAGGCAACGAATGCAATTTGACTATGGAAGTCAATAGTATTCTAATATTAATTTCAACTATAAGGATGAGAAGATAATGATGATAAGGATGAGAAGATAATTCCTTGAATTTATGTGAAAATACTTTGTTAATTAATTTAAAAAGACTAGCGTATCTCCCTTCATTAATAAATAATTAATTGACAAAAAACTTATTAACGTGTTCAAATACATTTTTTAACCACTGTATATTGTTTTATTTGACCCACTTAGCATTTTGAATACTCTTATATGATCCTATTCTTAACAACTTTGAGGACGCCTACTTTAGATTTTGACATTCGAAATAGCACCGAAAAAATACGCTACAACAAGGAGCGAATAGGGACGAAACTGATCTTAGAAATTAAGGGAACTAACGTATTTATTGATATCAATATTTTCTGATATGATACCAGGTATAGTGGTTAATAATTCTAAATATTTTTAAGAGATGGTGCTGGAAATAGTCTAATCTCTTATGTCATTTTGTCGCAACGATAATACCTTTCAAAACGCCATTGATGTTTAAACGATTTCGAGTTAGCGTCATATTTTTTTCGTGTGGTAAACATGTCGAGTTTCGAGCTAAATATAGATCACTTGCGGCACATACTGCTTTTCTGCTTCATTCTAAAGAAAAACGCCAGTGAAAGCCGTCGTATACTTGTGGAAATTTACGGTGACAATATCCCAACGTAGATGCTTGTGGGTGTTGGTTTAGACGTCTCAAAAGTGGTGACTTCGACCTGAAAGAAAGCCCAGGTCAACTAAAACCATTTGAAGATGCCAAATTGCAACCATTGTTGGAAGAAGACGATATGCAAACTCAACAACAAATGGCAGAGAAGTTTAATGTTTGTAGCCGAACCATTTGTGATCGCCTGTATGCATGGAAAAGATCCAGAAGCAAAGAAAATGGGTACCACTATCTCGGCACTGAAACGAAAAATATATTTCAAAAACCTAAAACACAGAAATTCATAGGTCGACCCAGGACAACCATCAACATCGACCGCAAGACCAAATCGCTTTGGAAAGAGGAGAATGCTGTGCATTTGGTGGGATCAGAAAGGTGTCGTATAGCATAAGCTTCTGAAACCAGGTGAAACAGTTAATACCGTTCACTACCGTAAACAAATGATCAATTTGCTGCATTGAACATCGGTGGAAAAGCGATCAGAATTGGCTACAAGACACGTAAAAGTGATTTTGTAGAACGACAATGCCCCATCATACACAGCGAACGCGGTCAGAGACACACGCCATTTCAGCACTTGGTTGGGAACTCTTGCCCCACCTGCCCAACTCACCACTTGTTTTCATCGATGGATTACCATGAAACACTTCAACAAATACGAAGATGTCGAGAAATATGCAGCTAGCGATGTCGCATACTTTGAATAAACCATTTTTTATCTTTCTTCCAAATTAAAGGTGTTTTTTTTTAAGAAAAAAATTATAATTATTAACCCTCACACCTGTTATATTCTCTTAATTCTTCTTTTATTACGAATACGTACTGTTGCAGCCTTCGTACCATCTTTCTGGTGGTCTTCCTATTAGGCGACGGGTGTTTGATTTTTCTATTTAAACCCATCTCGCTAAACATTATGAACTAATTCGTTCTGCGTGGTCCTTGCAGTTTCTCCACCGTATTCCCATCCATCTAACAACGTCTTGTACTTTAAATTCATATCCTATTGAAATAACTCATTATTTGAACTTGTTATTTTGAATATTGTCATAATTGTTATCTCTAAGAAATTGTATTCCGAAAAACAAAACCAGCCAGAAACCATCTCTCTTTGAAAGTTTTATTCATATAGAAACTTCAAATTAAGAATTATTAAATTTTACACAAACCTATAAGTACGATGAGGCAGTATCAACGACCTTCGTATGGTCAAGATCCGACTTTCCTATCGAGCGTGAAATTACATGGAATTCGCACGCACATATTTTAAGCTCATTATTTTTTCCGTCCTTTTCCTCGTTGAGAATTATTACTGAACTAAGACAGATGCCAAAATAAAATAAAAACACACAACTGGCCTGATTCATTATGTTTCTCAAGCGTTCGATGTTTCGGAGGCGGTTCAATCGACGTGAAAGTACCATCGTGATCTTGATGGTAGTATTGCATCATACTTTATTAGTGGGTGACATAAGTATAATGAACAGACCACACCTAATATTTAGGTTAGAGCTTTATCTTCTGCCAGTGTTATTTGAAATTTCACATAATCTGACATATGGTCAAGATGTTAATTTAATATGCGTTGGAATACCAATTTAGTGATTTTGTGGTATCATTAATATGTCAGTGTTTTAATTTGATTGGCCCGATTCTTTAATTATTGTTTACATGTTTCTTTTCTTATTCGACATTTGAAAAGAAGGTCTGGCCTTAGTTAAACAGTTCATTTTTAATGGTGTTAATTGTGTTTTTACGTTCCAGTGCCAACTTTATTTTGTAATACTTGTCTATCATGAAAAAAAAACTGCACACAATAAATCGTTACTAAAAATCTTATCAGGTCAGATTTAAACGTTGGGTATCGTTCAGTCAGTTTTATGAATTTTGTGGCTACAAAGAACTTTTGGACAAATAATATTAACACGTTATTCAATTACATCTAGAAAATATCATAAGAGTCGAGAAATCAAAGCAAAGTTTGAGCGTTTATTTTCACAACAAAATAAATTAACTGGTTTAATTAATTTTTTAATTAGTTTAATTCCATAACAAATTAAATTTATAACTTAATAATCAAAGTATTGGCCATCGTTAGCTCTTACTTTTTCGCATTTTTCTGTGAAAGAATTAGCTCTTACTTTTTCGCATTTTTCTGTGAAAGAATGGATTCCGCGCAAAATAATACTTTTGTTTTTTTGAGGCCAACCAAATTTTCGCAGCTTCGTAAGTTTTGATGACGTATATTTACCCTCCAAAACGTCATAGACGTCATAGTATATACCAACAAATGTGTTAGTAACGCCATCTCTTAGCAAAATTGACATTATTAACCGAAAAATCCCTTCCAAAGAGGAATTATATTTACACAAAGTAATTGCTGATTTTTTTATTTAATTCCAAAGTTTAATTAAGAAAGTATTAGTCATTGAAGAGAGTGAAGAAGCAATATTAAAATCGTTTGATAATCAATGCAAGATTATTAAATTCCTATTAAATCCTCAAAAGTCAATTTTTGATGTGGATTATTGTCAAGTGAAGTCATTGGTCTATAGCTTTGGTAACTCGGTTACTATAAAAGATGACAAATGATGACAAATTTCTGCAGCACATGAACCAGAACGACAAACTATTTCAACCAACTGGTACTGCAGTCCACATAAACAGTGAAACAATTGATTTATTACATACCAAATTTCCTGAACCTGTTGTCCTTATAAATGGCAATGCAAATTTTCTTAGGGACAGGAAGTAAGAGCTAGTCATTTCAGTAATACTTTTTGTTTCCAAAATATATATTGCAAATACTCAATTTTCTAATAATAAAAAATAGCTCACATTGTTAATTCTCCTACTGGAACCTTCAGTGTGAAACACTAAACTCGAAAAGCTCTTAGAGAGATTAATATTAATCTAAAGTTTAAAAAGAAGTTTAAGTTAAGAAGTAAAGAAGTTAAAAAACGATTTGGTGTTTAGTTGTAAATCTTTTCGAGTTTAGCACACATTGTATTTAATTATAAATTAACCAACCAAAAGATAAATTGTTTACTGGCGCTGTGTTGCTTTTATTTTGGGTCGAAAATATAGTCTGGGTAAGCATATGAACAATTTATTTATATTTCATTTGAATAACAACAAAAAAAGTAATACGAAGTAACTAATTAATAAATTAATTTTTCTAACTTATGTGCAAACTAAGAATAATTTTAGAAATAATTTTAATTAGATTTATTTAATTAGTCTATTTAAATAATAAATTAATTTTTTGCTTTATTCCTCTCAAAATGTTCATTACTTTATTCATAAGATAAATGGTCTTTTAACAAAGAATTTACTGGGCCAGCTAGAGGACGGCTAACTGCTTCAACCCACATTTATTTTAATAGGGCTTAATTTATTTAATATGAGTAAAGGTCTAAGGATTAACTTGAGAACTTGGCTAAAGAAACAGAAATTTCTGGATGACACAAAATGTGTACTTTTTTTCACTTTAGTTCAAAAGTTGTAGAAACTACTTTGACAAATCTTAAATGTTTAAATCTTAAATCACACTTGTAGGGCAAGTATCATCTCACCAACTTACTTGGAATTGGATTATTCTTATAAACTTCTACTTTAATATAATATACCACCTAAGAGGCGGTTAAATTCATTTAAATGTGATGTGCTTAAAACTTATTTAAATGTGATTCTGGTAATTTTCTTCGATGTCTTGTAACAGTAGATGAAAAATAGATTTACGGTTATACGCCAGAGACGAATAACTTCCCATACGGTAAGTTGAATTAGGTGAAGAAAGCAGAAATGCTTCCATTTGTCGGAAAAGTCACAGCTACCGCTTTTGAATATCCTTGCGGTATCGTGTCTATAGGCTATCTAGCAAAACTGTATACTACCTACGCTTCACTACTGGACCAATTGAAGAGTTTTTTCTCTTTCACCACGATAATATCTCAGCTTGTTGCTGTAAAACTCCATTCCTCACACTTTGAAGTAGTTCCTCAACGATTCCTTCCTTTTCGCAAACCTGAGCAAACACCAATAACGCAGCTGGACAAACCATTGCCATATACCAAGCATTATTGCCTTACCATAATGCTGGACAGCATTATACTAAGGGTGCTAAAAAATTGAGGTATGCTTGCTTTAAATGTTTTGAGTTGCTAGATGACAAAAATCTCAACAAACTTTCTGTGTATTTTTTGTCAGGACAAGAACTTGTCGAACGATGTTCGTAAAACACAACTAACTGTTAGTTTCCAAGAAGTTTTGATATGACTCATTTCGACTAGTTTTTAAGAGATTACTTGAATGAGTTGGTCTATTCAAACAACAAACAACAAACAAGTCATGAACACTTGCACTGAAATTGAACTTTGAATATTACATTCATGAAATAGGCCTGTGTTATTGCCAAATTATAGAAAATTAGGTTAATAAAATAATAGTTATTATTTTAAATGATTATTTTTTAGTTTTACTTCATTTTAACATCATATCGTTGGTACTGGTAAACCCTTTACATTTGTGTTAAATGAAATTCAGAAATTAATAACAATGCCATGTCAATAATAATAATATAAATATATTGAAATATATTTGCTTAATACCACAAATAATTTAATGTATTTTTTCAATACTTTCAATACTTTCAATACATCGGTATAAAAATTATTATATTAGCAATTAAAATCGTAGTAACAGAATAAAATGTAACATGTTTAGGATTTATAGAAATTTTTAAATACAAATTGTTGCAATATATGCAATTAACATGAATCCGGTATTAAAAAAAAACTTTTTCCTTTAACTCAGGAGGTACGGTAACACGCCTCAAAGTTCGAATAATTAAGCTGATGAAAAAAATAAGAAAAAAAGCGACCAAAACTAATCAGCAGTAATAATTTCCTTTTTTTACGCAAATTTAGACGTTACTTAATCGGAAATTGAATAGGCGATTGCGATTGATTCTGTTGTTGAATTAATCTATAACGGCACTGCAGCTTGAATGACGAGGAATAATTGTCCTTTTCGGTAAATGCCTAAAGTCCTACTTAATACGCCGATTTTGTCGCAATTCAACGTTTTTTTAAACTTTTCTGCATGAGCAATTATTCCAGAGAGGCTTTAGGCAATAAGTAATTAAAATGTAATGGTCTGGTTTGCTGTTTGCACTGTACGGCAATATTAGCTATATATAATACGATATGAAATTAAAATATCAAAAAATATTAAATAATATTATATGAAATAATATATAATATAAAAATTATTACATTTACACACACGCACACACAGATATATATATATATATATATATATATATATATATATATATATATATATATATATATATATATATATATATATGTATATATATATATATATATATATATATATATATATATATATATATACATATATATATATATATATATATATATATATATATATATATATATATATATATATATATATATATATATATATAGGTTTGCGAGCAAGCAGTATTAAACCGAAGTAAAGCATTCAAAGAGCGGAACAGCAATAAATTATAACAACTTTTTGGAACTAATAAAAGAAACATCGAAGCTAATTAGATAAATTAAAGAAAATATGAAAACAACAGGTTATCAACCACAAAGTCTTTGCTTCCAAAAGGAAAACGGACAATTAGCTCTAAATAACCAAGACAATTGCAAAGAACTAAACTGTCCGGAGCCCTTAAACAGATTACCAACACTAAACCCTAAACAAACAAACCCAGATTCATTACCACCAAATGAAGATGAAATAATTAGGTAAATCAAGCGACCTAAAAATAACAAAGCTTCTGGTAAAGATGGAATCACTACTGAACTTTTGAAATCCGCTGGTCCCAGTATAATCAAGGAAATAACCAAAGTTCTACAAGAAGTTTGGCGAACCGAAAGTTTTCCGGACGATTGGAAAGATGCTCTAATCTATCCACTACAGAAGAAACGAGATAGAATGGATGTTTCTTACAAGATTTTAGCTCAATGTCTACTAGACAGAGCACAGGGACAGTTAGAATCTAAAATTGTTGAATATCAAGCAGGTTTTCGACAGGGGCCGATCCTGCCCTGAACAGATCCTGAATCTAAAGTTGATCCTAAGACATCAAAAACTGTACAATAAAAATTTCGTCTGTACATTTGTGGATTTCAAAAAAGCATATGATTCTATTGACCGCGAATCTTTATTCCAAATCTTGAAAGAATAAGGACTAGATCTGAAAACGCTGGCAATTATTAAAGCAATACTAACTAACACAAGCTCAAAAGTTAAATTCATGGGTGACATCTCAGAGTCATTCGAAATTAAAACTGGAGTGAGACAAGGTGATGGACACTCGCTACTCTTATTTAACTGTGTTCTAGAAAAAGTAATACAGGAGTGGCGTGAAAAAAAGTCAGCCCTGAATATTGACCAGCCCATAAACTGGGGAGAACCAAAGTCAAAATTGATTGTCTGGTGTTTGCTGATGATCTAGCAATTTTGGCTCAAGATATATTAACGGCATAAAAACAGATTGAAATCCTAAAAGAAACAGCAGAAAAGGTAGGACTCCAAATTTCCTTTGAAAAGACACAATACATGACCTGCAACAGACTAAGAACACCATTTCTAAAAACAAAATATGGTAACATCAGACGAGTCTTTCACTTCAAATATTTGGGTGAAATAATCATGGAAAATGTGTTGGAAAAAGCGGCCAATAAGGGTAGACGACTTATACAAAATATTTACAACAAAAAATGCATATATAAAAACACAAAACTGAGACATTACAACACAGTTATTAAGCCAGAATATCTGAATGTCTGCCCCAGAATATGGGGTAGAAACGCTCATTTTGAATAGAAAGAGAGATATCGAGGACATTGAAAAGAAGGAAAAAAAATCTTAGGCCCCAAACAAATAAATAGCACAACGTAGAGACTTCGAGAAAACGAATAAATCAAACAATACACACATATACACAGCGATATGAGAAAAAGAAGACGTAAGTTTTATGGACACATAGAACGGATGAATCGGAGTAGGCTAACTAGACAAATAGTCGAATTTTATGAAAATAGGAGTAGAGCTAAAGTAGAAATAATTAAATGGCTTGCTGCAATTAAAGAGGACCAAAGATCAGCAAATATTACACAAAATGATATTCAGGATAGAGGCTGTTTCAGACACAACGTTAACGTTTGGGAGGTTGGCCAGAGAGAAAAATGTAGGAAGACTGGAACAACTTGGTCTGATGAAAGGAAAAAGGCTCATAGCGAAAGAATGAAATTAGTATGGGCGCAAAGGAAGGCTAACAACAACAAACGCCTCTAATTGTACTTCGCGTGATCCACCAGGGCCCATACGTCAATAATAATAATAAATATAAATATATATATATATATATATATATATATATATATATATATATATATATATATATATATATATATATATATATATATATATATATATTTATATATATGGAATATGGAAATTCAGTACATTGTGTCAAATCACCATGGAAAGATAGACGATTTAACATTTCGACTCTAGAGCAGTTGGAAGGAGACCCCCCACTTTGGGGCAAAATAATCTTTTCTGACGAAGCGCTTAAGGGGTTTGTAAATAAACAGAACTATAGGATTGGGGCAGATAAAAAGTTTTAAGTCATTCTGGAATTCTCTCTTGATTTGGATTAGTGTAGGTTTTGGGGCGAAGGATTAATAGGACCTTATTTTTTTTAAGATGATTAACGAAATCGTGTTACTGTTAATACTGAACATTATAGAAATATGTTGAATGAATATCTTCGGCCTGAATTAATAAATGTGGATATAAACAATGTATTATTTGAACCATACGATACTACTTGTCACACATTTCGCCAAACAATTGATTCAATGTAAGAAAAGTTTCGTAGACGCGTTATTTCGCGAAATGGTAATGTCAACTGGCCACCAAGATCATGCGATCGATCTCAAGCCCTTGAATTATTTTTTGTGGCGTCTTAAACGACATATTCAGCACACCATTGGAAATATACCACATATGTGTATATGTGTGAAAGATTAATCAAAAACTGAATCTCCAAAATGCATCCAACCAGACGAAGCCGAGTGGAATATCTGAATGACATTATTTTCAAAACATAACGCCATTTTTTATTCTTCAAGATAAAGATTTAAAGATAAAGTATAAATTCCCAACACCTTTATTGGGGACCCTTTAATTGTATTTAATATAAAATTTGAAACATGTCAAAAAGAGCTTTATTAGTATTTCTAATTTATACGTTTTACAATTGAAAAAAAATCAAATATTTTCCAAACTTATACCCTAGTGTTCTAGCATATCAATTGAAAAAGAAATAAGTCGTGCGCAAAAACCCAAAAACCAATTGAAATGTCCCATAAAAGAAAAATGAAATGGAAAAAAATTCGTTTATTTTTTAGCCCCGTCAAAATCGATATCGTAAATAAATTCATAAAAAAAAGGGGCCGCATTATTTTTGAGGCTTTACGTGTCACTAAGGCAATTCCACTTCTTTATATTCTACGCTTTTCTTCGATCTTTATCGCCGCGTTACACTCCAACAGAATCCCGATTCAGAAGGAGATAACAACAACAAACAAATTTTAAGTCGAAAGATGTATTTATACATTAAATTCTAGGAAAGAAAATATTACGTAAAGGAAAAAACTAATTTATAATCTTTTTAACAATTTGAAGCATTTTATTAAATCAGAGCAGAAATTAATTGTCCGAAATATATGACTGTATGTTAAATGTACACACAAAATATGTAAAAGCAAAACATTTGTAAAAATGACAAAATCTTATATATATGTGTGTATATATATATATATATATATATATATATATATATATATATATATATATATATATATATATAACATATATATATATATATATATATATATATATATATATATATATATATATATATATATATATATATATATATATATATATATATATATATATATCGGGTAAACGATAAACGCAAATTGAAATATCACAACGATGTGTCCTTGTTGAGCTGTGTAATGCCATAAACTGATTTAAGGAGATGAGATCACAAAATAGAATGAAAACTGATCGAAAAAAAGATTATATTAGAACATTAGAATAAAAAATGAATAAGAAAACTACTAAAAAATCGAAGAAAACCTTGATCTAAGCTCGCTGCAGAATTGTCCCAATTCTCGGCAAAAGGAACGCTCAATTAGTAGGCTTGAAAGGCTACAAAGGCAGAAAGAAGTTATGATTATTCTACAACTAAGAACATGATGCAATAAAGCACTACTTATCTCTAGATGATTGGTGAAATGTTTATGGATTGATGATTCAAATTTGAAGACAACTTGTAGCTTTCACTTTTTCCTAACAAAAATAAACGATTTTCAATATCAAAATTTATCATAAAAAAATTACTGATTATTTATCATTATATTTATAGATTATTTAAGGTTTAACTAACACACGTTTTTGTTTTTCTTCAGATATGGAGAACTTTAGAGTTTCATGGGTAAATCACCAAGTTGAACCAATGCAGTTGAACATGAAGGAAAAATTACAACGTGCCCCAAAAGAAAGTTTTTTTTTGATATAGCGATATAAATAAAACAGAAACGCCCATCAGAAAAATACTTTATTAATTATTGAAATACATATTTTAGGAAATTACTTTTTTTAAAATAATGTAAACTTTCAGGCTTACGGCACTTATGTAAACGAACTGCAAAATTCGTTAGAACGGCTCGGGTCATAATCTCTGGAATGGCTGCCATTTCGTATCGGATATTTTCTTTTAACTGCACCAAAGAACCCGGTTTATTGATGTAAACTTTTAATTTTTAGATAACCCCTGAAGAAAAAGTC
The DNA here is from genome assembly GCA_031761425.1 of Cosmopolites sordidus. Classification (NCBI taxonomy): domain Eukaryota; kingdom Metazoa; phylum Arthropoda; class Insecta; order Coleoptera; family Curculionidae; genus Cosmopolites; species Cosmopolites sordidus. The sequence goes on along the minus strand of JARFXV010001315.1, from coordinate 426,519 downwards.
CACATGGCTCAAATCAGGGCTATGTGAAGGCCAATTTATGTCATCTCTCCTGGAGATCAATTTGTTTAGGAAAATTTCAAGAACTCGCGACAGAGACGTGTTGGAAGTATGTAACGTTGCTTCGTCTTGGTGAAACCATGTTCTTTGATTATAACCAGCAAAGTTTTGCAGGTCAGGTACCAAAAAATTGTTCAATATTTCCACATAACGCTCTGGATTGACGGTAACTGCGCGCCCCCTGTGTCTTCAAAAAAGTACGGGCCGCATATTCCTGATGAGGGGAACACTTGGTGCATCTGAAATATTACGCAAACTCCGATAACTGCAGAAGTTTCTCTGCGCTACAGCTGTCGAATCATTATGTTTGTAACATTCTCGCACACACAACGTACGGTCTGCTTCCGAGAAACGCTCCATATCGACTAAATTCCTAAATGCGGGGCTATCGATTGACATGCGCCCCGTGCGCTTCACAGTTGTTGCGTTTGTGTAGTGAAATAGAAACTTTAATATGGGACACCTTGTATAATCATTTGGCGCCGCATGTCAGTGGCAGGAGTAGGTGAAATGTTTATAAGGGAAGCATGAATTTTACTATGTGTGGTTTAAAAGTCGAGAGGTCAATTTTCAGGGTTGTAGGCACAGAAGATACGAGATATCAAAAAAACCACACCCCGTTTGGCAAGTTTGCTTATTTTATGAAGTGGTTGAAGAAAACAGAAAGATCTTTTCGAACGACATACACAATCCCAGGATTTAGACTATATGGTCTATGATTAACGGAATATCCAAAATTTAAAAATCGTTGTTCGACAAGAGCAGAATAAGCAGCTTGGCATAAAAACTTACTGCAACGGGTTATCAATCAAAAATCGATAGTGTTTTTATTATTATATTTATAAATATATAATAGAGTTTTTCAATAAGAATGTTAGAATTTTGAAATGTAACAGCGGCAACACTGTTTGAAATATATGTCACTCATAAACTGCTGTGTTTAGTATATTGTATTAATTTACTATGGAAAGTGCGTTTACTAGTGCGTAGAAATTGTTCGTATGTAGCATGAACATTAAAAATAACCTTTTCCGACTAAGACGAACGTTTTCCTTAAGCTTGGCGACTTTTTAAATGGGTTTGTGAATAAACATAACTGTAGGACTTGAGCCGATGGAAAAATTCAAGTGATTCAGGGGTTACTTCTTTATCCTCAGAAAGTCACTCTCTGGTGCGATTTATGGGCTGATAGCACCCTATTATTGTGAAGACGGTGATGGAAACCATGTTACTGTTAACGGTGGAGCACTATATCAATATGCTAACAGAATACATTTGCTACGAACCAATAAATGTAGACATAAACAATATTTTCTTTCAACAAGACGGTGCAACTTGTCACATATCTGGCAAGACAACCGATTTATTGCAAGATATGTTTCCTGGGCGCGAAATTTCGCGAAAGATCATGCGATCACACGCACTTGAATTATTTTTTCTGGGGTTTTGATAAATCCCTGGATCATTTGAAGTTCCCATTTGAAGTTCTGATATTGTTATTCGACAACCCTTTATAATTCAAAAGAATCTTCAACTGCGGCTAAAAACGTGTGAGTGTCTTTAGTATTTGGAATCTTATTTCATTGAAATTGTAACTTTAGTAAACATGAAATAATCACAGAATGAGACCGGAGAAATAGGGTAAAATATCAATAATTGCAATACATTGTGGTGATATACCGAGGAGTTTTTCTTTGTGCAAGAATGCATTGTCAAAAAGCCGTAATCAGGTTGCTAAAAACGTTAAATTCTATTCCAAAGATTTTTAAAAATACCCAAAAAGTGTCTCAGTACTATACCGGCTTTTTAGAACAAACTTTAACTTTTCTAATGTTATTATCGGGATTTGAGGAGTTTTTATTACTAATTGAATTTATTTTGACCCCTGACTATCAATTGCTAAACAAAAAGTTGTTTTCATACAATGTGTGCGATCAAGCTCTTGTAGTATTTGTGTTGTAGATAATTTCTTGTATTAACATAGTTTAAATAAAGAAAACGTAGGAAAAATTTGAAAAGGCATTCCGTTTCTACTACCATACAATAAATGTAAGGTCAATAGTAAAAATTAAAACTATTTTAATTATCTAAGAACCAAAAGGGCCAGCTCGAAATAAAGCATTTTTAACGACTGCCGAACTTGACGGGAGGCCAATTAAAACGTAAACTCCAAGTTCTCTCTAGTTTAATGTTACTATTGGGACATCTGGTGCATACTTCAAGTGCAGAATGTTTCGAGTTGAATGGAATTTTTTTTCTAAAAATCGAGGGATAGCGAACAACTCATTATATGCAATTATTGAAATATAATGTAGCACCTTGGCAGGAAGCCAATTACATACAAAATCGCAACCTTTTCCATACGAATAATATTTCGCTTTTTTACAACTTATATATTATCTCAATATACTATCTCAAAAATAACTAACAATGGCTTTACCACTAAACACGAAATCACTTTTTTAAACGCGCGTTTCACTAACCATATTAATATCATTCCGAGATAATTTAATCTGATCTGTGATTAAATCATCTTCATGATCCTAACACGGTCAGCGAAACGCACGTAGAGGTGTTTAAAAAACTGATTTGTAAACTCTTCGAGTTTGGTGCTTCAACCCAAATGTTCCAATAGAAGAATTGATCAACAATGGCTTAATAAAATAATTAAGACATTTTAATAATAATTATTTTTATTTTATTATTTCATTTGTTCGAAATAGTCCAGAGCAATAGAAATGGAATAATTTGAATATTCACGAAATGTATCAAATGACTTTTTTGTCGTCAATTTTAATGTTGTTATTGTTCATGCCTGATAGCTGCATGTCTTCAATTGACGCAAAACGGTTTCTTTTCATTACTAAATGTGATTTACAAAATAATAAATTGTCGCGGAGGACCAAATCCAGTTAATAACGAGAATGTGGAGTTGATTCAAAAATTGATTCTTGGCCAAAAAAAAGAGTTAAAATTGATGACCTGATTGATGAAAAGCTCCGTTATTCTACAACGGATGATAACTGTCGAAATACGATATACTATTGTGATTTCTATGAATCTCAATAAAGATTTTGTAAAATCCTCATGAAATCACGCATTCTTATCATCGTTTCAATTGTTCGGCTGCCACTCAAAACGTCGATGCCACCCAAACGCTTAGATAAAACTTTGAATCTCCATAAGCTACTTTACGTATTTAGAGCGTTTTCGTAGCAATTTCATCGATTTTAATACATAACTTAATCAATTCTTCTATTGGTGTCATTTGTTCGTCTTCGAGTTTACGGAACTTAATGTTAATTATTTGTTGTTTATTCATTTTTCCACACAGGTGTACAAACTACTGTTCTTTAAATGGATCGTATATTGGCTTCTAATAAATGAAATATCATTAAATCGGCTCATATTAGGAAAACATACTTATCACTTCATATATTAGTCTTTCATTGATAAATGGTGTTATTGCCTTCGTTAACATAGAGTCAATCAGATTATTTTTAGGGCAGAAGGTGTACATATAATGTTTTAATGATAATGATTGAAACACTTGGTATTTGTTTCCCAATATATTTTAGATATTCTCCGATATGTTTCAGCCTTCCGACCATTCTCAAAGGGAGTTATGTATAAACTAAACTAACGTTTTAAAGTTCTGTCTAATGGAGATCGTTTTTTTTCTTAGACGGTTCCCTTAAATTTACAACATTTTCAATAATTGAGGTATTTCCGAAATCTAGCTGAGGTTTTTACCATCCTATAATGGCTTTTTCAATTTCGGAAATTTCCAAGTAATTTAACAGTCTGGTTTTATTACAGCGATCTATTAATTCGGCATTATTGATGTTAAAGAAATTGTACTGGTCTATACAATGTTCGGCAAAGCTCGTTTTTCTTTGATTTTGTAAAATTAAGTATTTATGTTCTTTTAGCCTAGTATTGAGAGATCTGCTGACCATTGAAATTGTCATAAATTTAAGGAGACAGTGTGAGAAAAAAACCGACCTCCATTAGACAGAACTTTGAAATTTAGTTTAGTTTATACGCAACTATCTTTAGAATGGTTGCGAAGCCAAAACATGTCAGAGAATATCTTCAATATATTTTGAAACAAATACCAAGTGTTTTAATTATTATCATTGTTACTATGTTTCACCAAGAGCCAACCGCGCAATCAATCGAAATTACTATAATCTTTTAAAAAGAACTTATTTTAAAAACACTTTTATAAATACTTTTAAATGCGCTTTTTAATGATTAGTTGTCAAAAAAAATAAAACGCGCAACATTTAGAATTCAAAAAGGCAAATAAAATTTCAATGTTGCAAACACAAGATATTAATCCCCATACATACGTTAAATTTTTACAATAAGATGAATTTTTGCCTATAAAATTCTGTGGAGAAAATATAACATTGTTTATTTGTGTCGACAATCGTATCGCTTTTAACTGGAGACAACTCATCTCGATGGTAAACGTAGCTTTCCCTCGTTATTAAAATTCGGGATTTTATCGTTAGAAAAGGGATCTATACAGGATGTGATGATGTGAAGCGAGAAAAAGAGTTGAAAATCCGCCTTTTGTCAAATCGGATATGGCTGCGAGGCGACGGAGGAGTCAACGTCCTTTAGGCGTAAATAAGTATTCCCGAAATAATGGAAAAAAGAGGAAATATGATTTTCCCGTCTGAATATAGACAATAAAGTAAAGCAAACAATCATCACGTTTATTTTCCATAAGTATTATGAAATAATCATTTGAAGTGGTAAATACACCCATGCTGAAATCAAAAAATACATTTTAGACATGAATTACAAATATTGATAAAACGTTTTATTTTAAAAATTTTTAATTTATTTAAAACTATTATGATGTTAAACTCTAAGATATTGACCACTAAATACTAAATTACTTTTTTAAACTTCTCGACGCGCGTTTCGCTAACTATGACCATGAACAAAACCATCATCAGGAGATGATTCAAACTGATCACATAGTAGAGATTCGTCGTTTGGCCAGAAAATGCGAACTGGTAACTTTACGAGAATTTACAGAAAATGTAAATTTGGATGAATTTTCACGAACTTTACGAATATAGCTTCCTGAAATGGATGGGAGGCGGAAGAAACTTTCAAAAACTATTCTTCTTACTAAAAATCACAGACTATTCTGATTGGAAAAGGCTTGGAAATAGTTTTAATTAGGGGAACCGATTTGGTCCAAAACTGTACTTACAGATGATAAACGATATTCAAACGATGGCCCAGATGATAATGAATACATGTTTCGCCGAATAAGCTTCTAAAATTGCTTTGTATAGTTCTAAACAAAGATAGAGGGATATTGTTATGGGGTGCTACAATAGTTTATGGAAATTTTCTGCTGAAGCGGATCAGTGGACGAGTCAATAGTCAGAATTTTCCGACTTTGATTAAAGAAAAACTATCTACAACAAGTTGTACAACCAACAATTACTGTCAATTCCTCTACTACAAGTATATAAAAAGAAGCTTAGCCAGGAGCAGCCAGAGTTACTTAACAATTTGTGCTGTTCTATGAACTCAAAATTGTTAAAGGCAACTAATAAGAAAAAGGATCACTACCGACTATTAACAGTAACAGTTTAAATTTGATTTGTTGTGGCAATTAATAATATTTAATTTTATAAGAGAGGGCGCTGGAAACAAGGATCGGTTCACAGTCTAATCTCATAAGTCATTTTGGTACTGCGACAGTACCTTTCAAAACGCCATTGATGTTTAAAATAATTCGAGTTAGCGTTATATTTTTTCACGTGATCGAGTTTCGAGCCAAATAAAGAGCATTTGCGACAGGTACTGCTTTTCTTATTCAATCAAAAGAAAAACGCGAGTGAAAGCCGTCGTATACTAGTGGAAAGTTACGGTGACAATATCCCAAGGCAAGACGGTTGAGGGTGTTAGACCAGGGATCTCCAAACTACCGCTCGCGGGTCAAATCCGGCCCGCCAGTGCCATCAATCCGGCGAATTTAGCAAGCGTATGCTTGTTAAGGGCGCGTACTCGGCGACTAGTTTCGAAATTATAGATAATGACAGGAAAATTAAAATGGTTTTGGCTCTTCGAACTTATTGGAGTAATCACTATGGTTATAAGGCTGAAAAGTTTGGAGACTCCTGATTTAGACGATTCAAAAGTGGTGATTTCGACCTGAAAGACAAAGGAAGTTCAGGTCAATCGAAAATATTTGAAGATGCCAAATTGCAACTATTGTTGGAAGAAGACGATATGTAAACTCAACAACAAATGGCAGAGAAGTTAAATGTTTGTCGCCGAACCATTTGTGATCGTCTGCCTGCCATAGGAAAGATCCAGAAGAAAGGAAAATGGGTACCACTATCTCGACACTGAAAACGAAAAATACATTTCGAGACTTCAAAACGCAGACATTCACAGATTGAGCCAGGATAATCATCAACATCAACCTCAAAACCAAATCGCTTTGGAAAGAGGATAATGCTGTGCATTTGGTGTGATCAGAAAGGTATCGTGTAGCATGAGCTTCTGAAATCAGGTGAAAGGGTTAATACCATTCGCTACCGGCAACAAATGATCAATTTCAACCATATATTGATTAAAAGCCACCAGAATGGGCTACAAGACACGGAAAAGTGATTTTGTAGCACGACAACGCCTCATCACACACAGCGAAAGAGGTCAGACTCTTGTCCCAACCGCCCTACTCACCGACCTCCACTTGTTTTCATCGAAGTCTTACGCACTTTCTATGAAACACTTCAACAATTACGGAGATGTCGAAAATGGCTTGATGACTAGACCACCTCAAAAGATGGACGGTTTTTTTGTGGAAGGGCATCAACATATTGCCAAAGAGATTAAAAATTATTAACCGCCACATCTGGAAAAAAAATGAAATTAATCTCACTTTATTTTTTTGTTTAACCTTGTTGTTCGTCATAATACTTTAAATCGTCGAGTACAACTGATTGCATAGGTCCTATAAATGCTAATTTGAACACATCGATTTGTATGGCGGTAAACCAAAAGTGAATTGTATAAAATGCATCGAAATCGTTACACTATCATTGATCGAGACAATGCCGACCAGATCTCACGCCGCCACATAAATCAAATTGATATCTCATGCGCAGTATACATAGTCTTGATGTATCACTTCGTGGTTACTTTTTGTTCCTAAATATTAAAATAAAATGCGTGATAGTTGATTTATAATTCCTGATGTGGCCGTTGAAGCATACAGTATATCAAACTGAAACTGGCACTCTTCAAATTTTTCCAAATAAATCATTATATTTTTGAAGTAAAAACTTTTTGAGCCATTTTCGGTAGAGGCAAAACTTATGGGTTCGCGTCGCCGACATGTTAGTGACGTTTTGCGCCAGACTGGTGATGCCAATTGTGTTTTAAATTAAATCGTATTTTAGATAATCATTATTTTAATTGTTTAATTGTAGAATAACAGTGCAGTACAAGAGTGAGTAATTAATATGCTAATATTTTTATGTAGAAAAAATTAATAACAAAAACAACGCATTTATTTTCGAATATTTCCACAATTAATTTAATAATGAATTTAATTTCCATAATTTTTTCACACCATAATTAATTTAAAAATTCGAAATAAAAACACTTATTCCAAAGTTTCTAATTTTCACTTCTGTCAGCAGTCCCCATGACTGCCTAACTTTTTTTTAAATAACAATCTTTTTAAATTTGCCTTTGTACATTTTGGGAAGGATGGTTATAGATGAAAGTTTTTTATCAGAAATTCTTATAATAAACTTGTTGGGAAAAAATATTATTATATTATTTTTCTTATTTTATTATTTTATGATCGAATAGAAACTCGTACACCGTCAATTTATCACAATAATAAATCTCGCCTTAGTTGTCCAGTTCCGAATTTAATTTATTACAGCACTATATAGTGCAGTTTAATAAACTTGTATGATTTACATTTTTGCATCTTTAATGATGGGGCCAAACAAGTGTAGCAGAGTAGAGCAAAATTATTAATAGGGCTCTACACCACAGTACAAACCGATATAACACGTTATAACAATGACTACTGGATAAAAAATAAAATGAGGAATTCTACAAGAAAAAAAAAATGTACGATGAGCGATGGATTCTAGGCAAAGTTACTAATATTCCCAAATTATCAGCTCCTACAAAAGTTAATTCCCAAACAACTAAACATTTATTACATATAAACAACTTACACGGTAGAGTGGCACGAAAGAAACCCTATATAAGCAAAGCAAGCAAGCAAAATCAAACGTCTTGCACTTGCTGAAGAGCACAGAGATAAAGATTTTTTATGTTAGAAAAACGTGATACTCACAGACGAGAGTAAATTCAACATTTTTAGTTCTGACCCAGTACATAGGGTGTGGAGAAAACCCAATGAAGCACTAAAATCTAAGAATTTTCGAGCAACTGTGAAACATGGTGGTGGCTCCCTAATGGTATGGGAGTGCATCTCCGCCAAAAGCTCTGGTAACTTACATTCTATTGAACAGGTTATAAACCAAACTGTTTATCTTGACATCTTAAGGCAAAACCTGAAACAGAAGTCTCAAAAATTGGGAAGAGAAAAACGATCCCAAACATAAAGCTGCTTAAGACCTGATTGTTATATAACTACCCTAAAATTATGGAAACCCCTCTACAAAGTCCCGACCTAAATGTGATTGAATATTTATGGTACCATTTGAGGCTTGCAATTAGAGAAGTCATCAAATTTCAAATATTCAGTAATTAAAACTGACTCTTCAAGAGTGGACACAATTAACAACCTGAATATTCCCAAAAGTTAGTTGAATGCTTCGCCCTTTAAAAGATGTAATTAGTAATAAAGTATTGCCAACCAAATGTGTGCGTGTGTGTGTGTGTGTGTGTGCGTGTGTGTGTGTGTGTGTGTGTGTGTGTGTGTGTGTGTGTGTGTGTGTGTGTGTGTGTGTGTGTGTGTGTGTGTGTGTGTGTGTGTGTGCGTGTGCGTGTGCGTGTGCGTGTGCGTGTGCGTGTGTGTGTGTGTGTGTCTATATATATATATATTTGTGTACGAGTATCATAGTGTACGAGTCCCATAGTGTACGAGTATCATAGTGTACGAGTTTTATTTTGACTATCAAAGAATAAAAACGTTAAATTTATTCTCAACAAATAACTTTTCAGTCATTTTTCCTTTTAATAATATCTTATCTGTGACCATAACTTCCTGAAATGTATAAAGAAAAATTTAAAAAGATAATTATTTAAAAAAAAATATCATTTAGTTTAGTTTTTTTCACAGTTCAGTTTTAATTTTATATGTCGTATGTATAGGTTTTCAAATTGCCACTACTACGTGAAAAAAAAATTCGAAAACTAGTTTTGTCAAATGCAAAAGTGTATTAAATGACTAAAAAGAGTAAAGACCATATGTTCCCATTAATTTATATTATTTTTACTTATTGTTTGTAGAAAAGTTCGCATTGCTTTATGAGGAATCGTGACACCGAAACAGAATAGGTAAAAACTGGAAACACATCTAATGAGGCAATCTGAGTAATTTCATGCTGTTGTGTCTCAAAGTACCTTGACATAAAGAGTATTGGTTAAATCTAATATATTTTACTACTTCTATTAAGACTAAGTTTTAATTATTTAGTATAATTCAATAATAACTTATGGGTATAATAATATTTCCATTTCAAGTTAAAATATATCCAATAGAATAAGATACATTGGTTTTACCTAGTCGTACAATCAACAAAAATTCCTTGCCAACGCGAACAAAAACCATCAGACACGATGTGGAAGCAACGTTCACATAGGAGACGACTGTTCGTAAGTAGCTATGGCCTGCCTATGTTACCTCGATCCCGGCCGTAGACCAACCGTTCTTCGACGAAAATTTGCCCGTTCGCATCGCAAAAACGCCAAGAATAGTTTTCATGGCCGTCGGCAGTTTAAAGGTCGTTAGCTCCGATGGAGGCCGTTGAATGAGCCACGACCGAGGCAGAACGATAGCCATCTGAGAAAAGCAAACTTGTCGAAAAGTCTGTTGATGTATGGGAGAGCGAGATGGAGCGGAATTGGAGAACAACCGGACTATATAATAACCGTGGAGAATTATGGGACTTTTTTATTATTATTTCGGCGGATAAGTAATTGGAGGTGATTTGAGCAGTAGGTTATAAAGATAAAGAGAAAAAGGTGACGAAAAAATTAAGATGATTTCTGGTCCGAGGCACTTCAGCAGAATGGGTGTTATTATGTTGACTTGAGCAAAAATCTAGACAAATGCCAATTATGACATAGATAAAAGGGCCGGCCAGTCGAGTTAAGAAAATATGTTTTAATTCTTCCAGGTTCTATTAAAGCGTGTATATATCTTTTCTAGGAAGACAAATACATATAACCTGAAAAAAAACAATATTTCATATTTTATTTAATGAAACAAAACATTATTCATAAAATAAAAAGAAACGTTGAATAGAAAATAACATAACTACGTCCGCCAACTCTAAATATTAGAATCACATTTTGTTTTTATGTTAATTTAGAAATATTGTATGAGTTTTTATTAAACAACATATTTTTGAGGGACCCCGGAAAAAAATGGAAAGTCGGAATAAAAGAAAATAATATACGCCATGAAACGGGGATGGTGATTTAGGGGAGCGCGTCGCCAAAAGTGGTTCACTAAATTTAATTTTTTCAACATTAGAGATTAGTTGTCCGATCGCGTTTGAAATATTATCAAAGAAGTGGAGAAACATTGAAAGGGAAACACTGAATATGGATGCATTTAATAACTATGGTAAAAATTCAACAAAAAAAAATTAAAATAATAAAGAGTTTTCCAATTAGTGTCAGAACTTTCAAACGTAAGAGTGGTAACACTATTTGAAATGTAAATGTCACTCATAGACTGCAGTATTCGGTATATTGTATCACTTGACCATGGAAAGATACACTATTCAAGAGCGCGTATAAATTATTCGTATCTAACATTAAAATGCGTGTTCAGTTCGCCAAGCTTTTAGAGCGTTGCGTGAAATTTATGGTCAATTTAACCGATTTGGGCCAATGAAAATTCTGAAATGTTTCAGAAGTTACCTCTTCGTCCTCAGAAAGTCACTGGTTGTTGCGGGTTTTGGTCTGAAGGACTTTTATTTTTGAATTTTGAGAAATAAGTAAAAGCAATTAGAGTGGGCCAGTTCATATAGAGATTGAAGAGCGAATCACTTCCAGAATGTTTAATGGAGTAACAAGTCTAAATTTTATATTTTTGGACAAAGGCGGTGAGAATGAGAATGGCAAAGGGCCGACCCAAGAAAATATGCATAATACCTTCTATTAATTTGCTGGAACCGTCGCTTGACGGTAAGAATTGGCAGTACAACGAAAAGGATTGCAGGCGCAAATTAAGGCATAATGCAATGCCACCTTCTACTTCCTATTTCATTCTAATATGGATGACCATATACGAGGGTTGCTATTTATGTATCCAGAATAATAAATAAAAACAAATATTCATCACTGAAAATGGTTTTATTGTGTTTCAAAATGTCCTCCGCGATGATCGCTACACTTTTGCTTAAGGTTGAACCAATTTTCACAGCATTTTTTTCATTCCGATTGTGGTATCTTCAAAACATGCATTTTGAACGCATCAACCTTTTTCAGGCGTCGAAAATCGTTGACTACGTAATTTATTCTTCACGGACGGGAACAAAAAGAAATCATTGGGTGCCAAATCAGAACTATAAGGCGGATGATCCATCAATTCGACGATATGACCAGTCAAATATTGAGTTGTTAGTTCCAGTGTGTGAGAGCTCACGTTGTCATGGTGAAGAATATCGTCGCGTCGCTGGTTGTTTTTTCTAATTTCTTCAAAAGATTTTGGCAAATAAATGGTTGTGTACCATTCAGAACTGACCATTCTACAATTATCTAGTGGCAATGTAGCCACATGCCCATTTATCCCAAAAAAAAAACAGGCGACCATTTGATTCGAAGTGCTTCTTGCGCGAGGAACTTTTGTTAGGCTTGGCTCATTTTGGCTTTTAATTCTGTCGGGGAATGTTTGTCCGTGAATGCTTTTAACCATTTGCATTTCAACCGTTCGCATCAATTACTGTATTTTAATGTTGTTTTAGCCGCGTATGCTATAATGGGTCTAATTGCTGATTTACATATTCTTACTTTACTATGTGTGTTGAGATATATGCTCCTCCATAAGATGTTTCCTAAGCATTCTGAGATTCGGGATACTTTCACTGTTTGACTTCGTTCTGTAGATTTCCAAAAAAGTGGTTAGCTTGCTCTATAATCTTCTGATCGATCTTCAATTTGCATATTGTTGGCACTTTGGATGTTACTAGGTATTTGGTTTTATCTGTGTTAATAGCCATGTTAATTGCTTTGCTGTTGGATTGAATTAGTAGAGTACTCTCTTTAGGTTGTCTTCTAAGTCAGCAAAAAGTACCGCATCATTAGCATATCAAACAACAGTTAAATAAGTGTTTCTGATTTAGTAGCTTGCTGTTTTAGGTAGGACATATATGCATATGTCTCAAAAATAAGAGAGGATAAGGATCAGGATCTAGTCCTGAGCTACCTTTCTGAAGCTGAATTTGTCAGTTGAGGACATTGAAGGTCAACACAAAAAAGGATTCAACCACTTCTCGGCAGGCAAGTCAACACCAGTAAACAAAGTAGTCGAGAAATAACGGCAAAAATTATACGTAACAATTGATACTAACTTAAGCAAAAAATCATCTTTTATAAAAACATTTCTTGGAATTTATTTGAAAGAATATAAGATAAGATTTATCGAATATTCACCATATTCATAATCATTGCATTGAGGGGCCTCTTGTTATTTCTAAATATGAAAAATAGATTATCTGTTCCCAGTTTTCATTAATACATTACCCGATATTAGATGATCCTGATTTCAAAAACTTTTCAAAAAATAACTGAATTAATTTCCTCACGTATCCGCAGAGAACACATTTATCTTAACCCAATTATATTTGCCTTATTAATAATTAAAGCTACTTTAAAACTGAAAAAAGTAAGAAACTGGAAAGTTCGGAAATACTGAATCAATATTATAGTTCTTAAATAAATAAATAAATAAATAAATAAAAATGAAGTTCATGAAATTCAACGAAGTAGCTAGCAAATAGTCCCCATAGCATAGACGATCGATGCTCTCGTGTGGTACTGAAAAATAAGTTGCTGCTCCTGAATTTTTCACCAACAACTATCAAGAACATACGATCGAAAACGTTTTACTGCCTCCTAACTTCTACACATCTTAATTAAAGCCAGTGAAAAAAAGTCGAAGGAGTTAAATGGTTCGGGATCTTTTATGGGGGCTCCGTGAGGAAACTCAACTTGGCCAAAGGCTTAGGAGAGAAATTTTATGTCGCTGACAAGGCCCATAGGAAGACATCGCTTTTTAGCTTTTACCTAGCGAAATAGCTTATAAGATATATTAATAAAAAATACTCGAATAAGGTATAATTCTTGTTAAAATATTTGTTGGGCGTTTACAGCACAAAGATCTATTTACATAAATCTGAATATATCATATATTATATTCAGTATTAGACACAAAATATTAGACACATCATAGAATTTTCAAAAAATTGTAATACAAGGAAGATTGTTTTCTAAATATTGGATTAGGAATAAAATAAATCTCACTAATATTATAAATGTGAAAGTATGTTTGTTTGGATGTTTGTCCCTCAATCATGCTGGAATGGATGAAAGGATTCTAATAAAATTTAGCATAAAAGTATATATAGATATATATAGTTTCCCTTGTAATTTTTTTCCTACAATATTTTCAGACTTTTTTAATAATCTTCGACATATGACAGGAATTCAATGAAATTCTTTGAATAAGTTTTTTTTCGCTTCTTGATAGAACAAATGGCGCCTCAATTGGACGATCAGGTCTGTATATCTCGCCGAACCGAATCAACTTGACAACTGATGAAAAACCAAACCAACCCAAACCTAATCAAACCCTACAACTCATCCAGTTCGCATGTAATAAAAAAATTAATCGCCTTTCTTCTTCTGAAAAACGCATATTTTTCCTATAATAATATTCTTGGATATGTAGAAGAACAACCCCTGTATTAGCAGTCCCCTGTATAGCAGTTTAGTATAGAAACGTACTTTATTGAATGCCGTAAATGTAAACAACTTCTAAAATACAAGATATTTTTTTATAGTTTTATTAATTTTATTTTATCTTTGAATAATGCGACAAAAAACCTTCTTAAAAAGCTATCCAATAATTTCTATAAACGTATTCTTAAATGTTTTATTAGTTGTAATTACAAGCTACAAGATGGCTCATGGTGTTAATATATTCGTGGACCTGATGATTTGCAGATTTGCAGATTTGGATGGCGTGAATGTTTCTATAAGAACAATTCGACGAAGATTATGTGAAGGAGGATTGTTTGGATGAAGATCAGCCAAAAAACCACTATTATCTAAAAAAAAAAAAATAGAAAAGTCCGATTGGAGTTCGCCATGGCATTGGAAAAAAAGCAGTGAAGGAACATTTTATTTAGTGTTGATTCGAAGATTGTATTAATCAGTAGCGAAGTAATTAAACACGTTCGACGTCTAGATAATAAAATACTTCAATCTAAATATGCCGTGAAGACTGTGAAGCACGGTTGAGAAAACGTTAAAGTATGGAGTTGCTTCTCATATGGAGATATTAGTTCAATCCATAGAATCATAGGCATTATGGAGAGATTTGTTTATGCCGATATTTAAAAAAATGTTATGCTACGCTTTGCCGAGTGGAATATGGCTCTAAAGTGGGTTCACCAGCACGATAATGACTCAAAACATGTGAATGTTTTCATGTACATCATGTACAAAACATGTGAATGTTTCATTTTTGTGTACTTCAAAACATGTGAAATGTTGGTTGAAACAGCACAACATTGACTTATTGAAGTGGCCAGCTCAATCCTCGGATTTTAATCAGCTAAAAAATTTATGGAAATCCATGGATGACAAATTTAGGGCCCAGCGTTACACAGATTTGAATAAACTTAATTGTCTCAATGTCAAAAACAAGTCAGGAAGTCATTAGAAATAGAGCCTATTGGATCAATTATTGATTAAAATTTAAAAAACGTTGACATTTTATTGCCTGAAATAAACTGATTTTGAAAGTTGCTCCATTTTTGGCACATGCTTTGTAAATAAATATATCTGCCATGATAAGAAAAGATAAGTAATGTGCCCTATAATTGTTTTTAGTTCTATCTTACTTAGGGTTTACATTGGTTTAAATATATCATCATCATCATCAGCCCGTGTCGATCTACTGCAGAATGAAGGCCTCTTCAGCATGCTTCCAACTTTCACGGCCCTGGACTTTCCTCTGCCACTCGGGTCCAATATACTTAACGATGTCATCACTCTATCGAGCTTTCGGTCTTCTTCTCGGAAGTTTACGATTAAGCGGTATCCATTCCAGGATTACCTTGGTCCATCTATCCTCCCATCGCCTCGCTATATGTCCTGCCCATCTCCATTTCGATTGCTTTACTCTTACAATGATGTCTTTCGTTTGTTTCCTGATCCATACATATATGAATATATAACATACATCTTTCAATTCCTCTTTGTGCTACCTGAAGCTTTTGAATTGATGGCGATGTGAGTGTCCAGGTTTCACTATTGCCGTATGTAATAACGGACAGAACGCACTGCTCGAAGACTTTTCTTTTCAGGCAAAGTGTCAGAGTCAGGTAAAGTCCTAAACACTATGTTGAGTCTGCCAGTCACATCTAACACGCCGTTCCACCTCCCGGACGGTACCCCCTCCATTGAAATCCTCTGCCCAAGATATACAAAGTGGTCCACAATCTCCAAATCCCTTCCTAAAACTGATATTGTTCTGTCCTCAGCAAATTTATTGAACGTAACCTGACTCTTTTTCAGGTTTATTTTTAATCCAAATGAGATGGAGTCAAATGCTTTTTCATAGTCGATAAAAGCCAAGCACAGTGGCAGGGCGTATTCGTTGTGCCTGTCCTGGAGAATGGGTGAAAGATTTATTTTCTTATTAAATTATACATATTATATATATATATATATATATATATATATATATATATATATATATATATATATATATATATACCAGGTGTCCCATTAAGGATGGATCGCGGCCGTATCTTGAAAACTATTTATCCCACAGCTTTGGGGGAAAAAAAATTGTACTAAAAATGACCATGAGAAATTCACCAAAAATATTTTTAAGCTTCTAAAATGACCGCAAGAGGGCGAGACGAGCTAAACATTTTTAAAAATCATTTTTTTTTGTGTATTTTCAAGTGTTAACCGAGTAAGAAAAATTCTCAGTTATAATTAGCAAACTGTCTCCTACAACTTTGTTTTATGACATTTTGTCGTAATTTCAGGAATAGAGGGGTGGGGGGAGTTTTACCTATTGAGATAAAAAGTCGTCTAATGTCCGTTTGCCTTAACCGATTTTCCTCAATTTGGATTCATTTAAAAGGTAATTGCTGGAACAATCAGATAATCTGGGAGATAAGTTATTTAGTTTATAAATGAAACCGCGAGGTGGCGTTACATTCAACAATAGTTTTTTTGAAGTTTTGTTCAGTTTTTTCAAATGGAATGGTACAGCTTTTACTACATGGCAAGGAAGGTAATTTAAAGAGGAATCGTCCAGTGAAAACCCGAAATCGATATCTCTGACATGTCAAGAGATATTTCGATTTTTTTGAAAAAAAATCAGTTACGCCGGACGCCACGCCGTATGATGGCGTGAGTTGTGTGCGATCACGACCCGTCACTAAAATGGCCAGTTGATCTGGTCTGGCCCCGATCGTCTCTCCGAACTGCTTTTCTTGCATTCGTCTGGAGCTCGGCTGATGACGGCTGAAAGGCTAGAAACTGGTCCCGAGAGACACGTGACATCGCATGGTTGACAGTTTGGCGAAGGCGATCGGTGGCACCACGTGAAGAAAGGGTGAAAGATTTCTGTAATATTTCCCTCCACGGTTCCGTTACGCTACCTTGTGGGCATACCCGAGGTTCCAGGCAGAATGAGTTATGTGTTATACAGAGTTATTTATGATTTAATTTATTAATATTTTATATCTTTTATTGTTTTGCATTCTACTTTTCTAATTGTATTTTCAGATAATCATGGCTGGTAATTTAACCAACGAAAGTCGAATTTCATAATAACAACTGTAAACCTATTTTTCTTTAATTATGGTATAGTTTTCTTGAAAATTATTTTTAGTATGTGTTGACAATGCGTGTTAAAATATAAAAAAATCAGAAAAATCGATTTTTTCAAATTATTTTTCCTTACAAAATTCAAATATCTGCCAATCAGTCGATAGTTGATATTATTTTTAAATAAAATATTCCTTAAAATAAACTTTTCTTGTCTTATGTTATCAATGGGATAAATTAAATATAAAATGAAACATTACTGATAGGTGAAATGAATGAGAAGATAAAAGAAGAATAAATATAAAACGTTTTGGTGATAATTGATGCAGGTAAAGCAAGGACGCGAAACCTGAAAAATATGCACACCAAAAATCATAGTTTTGATCGTTTCATTATTCAAGATTAAAATTATTTATTGAATTAATTTAGTGTTGGTATTTCTTGTTATGTTCACGTTTATCCGGAAGCATATTTTAATTCTACCATATATAATTTATGTTAAAATGTCCTAGTTTTTAAAATATATGGATATATTCCTGTCTCACTAATTAGTATTTGCCGTTGAAAGATAAATATATAACCAGTATATGATAATCTAAAATATTATGAAATTCAATAAATCCTAGACTGTAAACTGTAAAATATAATCTGTCGCAAAATACATGTTTCATTAAAGAATAACCTACATTTATAGCATCAATCGAATTCATTAAAATACAACAAAGAACAATGAATATATCTAATAATATGAAACAATAATGCACCAAACTTCAGTTCATTAAGAATATGACATACAGATATATTTACTATGAATTCATCGTTTCGTAGGTAGAATACCTAAAAGTCAAAGTTGAATAGTAGGCATTAGAAATGCCACTGATCTTACTTAACTAAAATAAGAAAAACAATATGTGGCCTTGTCCTTTAACATTTGCTTGTACTACAAATGATATATTTAGACATATATTCATGATTTATTGTTGCGAAATAATAAGAGATGCATAAATATGGTCTTAAATAGATGTTGCTAAACAAATTATTTTGGCTGGAACTATATTAAATAATTCACAGGTTGTCTAAAAAACAGATTTTTTAAAATTTTTAGGATAAAAAAAAACAACATAACATTAGGCTTATTAGGTTCACCTCTTGTTTCCGCACCTTCTTCATAGTGCGGTGATAGCAACTCAATTTTAGAAATGGCATTTTAACGACTTTCAGTTTAACAACTTTCATTCTACAGAGCCTTCATATAATCTGGAAACTCACTTGACTAGTGATTTTTTTAAACTTAGGAACTTTCGGTTTTTATGTTGAATTATTTAAAGATAGTATCATTTGTCACTAAAAATGTAGTGTAATAAAACAAAGTATAAGATGTTTATTAGTTTCTATGTTTTCTGAGCAACAAAAAATACTTTAAAAACACCTCTTAAACACAATTGATTATACACAGGTCGACACGATTGTTGAAACATTGATAAGAATGCTCTTTTACGTTTCATTTAGGTAGTTATTAGAACACCTTTTTACAAAAATGGCCCAGCACGTTCCATGAATTGAACTAGCACGTTCCACTGAAATTATTTGTACCTGAGTTCGGATTGGATAATGAAGAAATTACCACAAGACCGTAGAGGCGGTATTTCCACAATATTCTACGAACATTTAAGGACAGTTTTATTGTTTTCTATAATTTAGTTTGTTTCCGTTTCGTTTACAGTACAGTTACAGTACTCAGTTTAAGTCGATTTTAGATGCAAATGGCAAGTTCTAGTCGCCGATTTATCGTATATCCGAGGAAGTCAAAAAACCTATCTTTTATATCTTAAGTGCCAAATTGGAGATCAAGACAACATTTGGGGGGGGGGGGGTCTTATGTTTGCTGTGTGAGTAGTCATGTAAATTTAGTGCAGTGGATGCATCGCAAGAAAAATTCTATGCCGAATCTACTCACCATGTGATTGCTACTTTTGTATCACTAAAACAGAAGGGATTTCAAAAATGCAAAGGGATAAAATTCAGTATCCAAATTTTCCTTCTGCACTTAGGTCAGTTCCTCATAGCCAGGAACAACCGGTACGGATTGCGCCCTTAAACCAGCATAACATGTTTCTCGGTGATTCTAATTCCTCATCACGATCTGATCCACAACTTCCTGAGAACATCAGTTGTGACCCAACATTTTTAACCAGTGAACCTCATACACTTAATAACTCAGAATGAATTAAATGACTTGGTTCGTGACATCGGATTGTCTTGAAGTTTTCATAAAATGGAAGGGGATCGCTATGTGTCTGTTGTGATATTGATTGTTTAATAAATGAGCTTAATATGGAACATGTACCTTCCGAGTGGCGTATTTTCATAGATTCGTCGAAATACAGCCTAAAAGCAGTCTTGGTTCATAATGGAAGCAAAAACCTATTTATTTTTTAGCCCATCCAGTGACAATGAAATAAATCTATGACAACTTAGCAGTCGTACTAAATCGGGTTAAATATGAACAGTATCAGTGGGGATTTAAAAATGATTGCTATATTGCCAGGACTTCAAAGGGCTTTTACCAAGTATTGCTGTTTTTTGTATCTAGGGACAGTAGGGTAACAAAAGAACATTACAGCAAGAAAGATTCGGCTCATGAACCTGATACTTCAAACATAAAATATGCCCCTCTTGTTAACCTAAAAAAAGGTGCTTCTTCCGCCTTTCCATATTAAGCTTGGACTAATGAAAAACGTTGTCAATGCGATGGCCAAAGAAGGTAATGGTTTCAAGTATCTAAAATAAATATTTCCTCAATTAAGTGATGCAAAACTAAAAGAAGGCATATTTATTGAACTTCAAATAAGGAATCTTCTAGGTGATTTCCGTTTTCAAGGAAAATTAAATGAAAAGAAATTGGCAGCTTGGAAGTGTTTTGTAAGTGTAGTGAAAGGATTTCTGGGTAACAAGAAAGATGAAAACTATAAAAACCTCGTGATGAACTCTTTCTTCTTCTCTTCTTTCATAGGGACTTATGAAATACTAAGGTGTCGCATGTCCGTAAAAATGCATTTTTTACACTCATCTTTGGTTTTTTTCCGAAAAATTTGGTTGCAGTAAGCGATGAACAAGGAGAGAGGTTTCACCAGAATGATAGAAGCAAGATAACAGGGATGCTGGAACCTCATGAAATCTCATGTAATATATTTTTTATTCGTATAATCCTCAGTGCTGTCTTAACATAGACTTAACACATTGTACATGTTTATATTAAATAAATATTACGATATGTCGTTTTCTTTTTTTCCTCACTACCAACCCCTTGTAATAAACTATGTAACAACTGTAACAACTCTATGTGTTACAGTAATTAGCTTATCATTTTCAGATTTAGGACTAGAAAATACTTCATATACCTATTATCATCGATGTTACCTCAAAAAAAGTTTAAATTTGTTTTGTTGCTTTGTTGTTTAAAAGAAATAATTTTCTACTCTGCGATAGAACATTTTTTTTTACTTTAGGTTCCAAATAATGTAGGACTAGTAAAATGTTATGTTTATTTTCGTTATTAGTGCTACACCGCGTATATAATTCAAAGAAAAAGATTATTTCTAAATATTGAAAAAAGCAATAAATGTATCTCGTAATTAAAAACATTAATGATTTCATGTTAATCACTAACTTGTGTTGGTAGCTATATAAGCTTGATGTCCTTTACATTTTACATGATGTTTGGGTGTAAAAATGCTTCACCCATACTACAGTGTATCTGTAGGAAAAGTCACGACTATGGTTTTCTAGGATTCTCGGGGTGTGATTCTTATAGAATATTTGGCAAAGAGCAGGACAATTACATATTTAGCTAAAAGGAAAGTGATTTTTCACCACGACAATACGCCCGCATTCGTTTCGTATTGTTGCTGCAATATTCTCTGACCTACGCTTCGATGCGCTTCTACATTCGTATTCGCTGAATGTGACTGCCAGTGATTATTTCCGCTTCAAACCTGAGACAACCATTTATTGTAGAGCTGAAAAAATTGTATTATACTGAGCATATTAAAAAAAAAATAGAATACCGTTAATCTTAATGATTTAAATTGTTATGGTTGAATTGGTGGACATTTTTTACAAATCTTCTTACAAACCAGTGTCTTTTTTGTCAAACCGAGCATATTTCGAACACACCTTTTACATCAGGTGTGGCGGTTATCAATACTTAATTCTTTTAAGAGATGGGGCTGGAAAAAAGGGTCGGTTCACAGTCTAATCTCTTTTAATCTCACTTCTCTAATATCATTTTTTTGCTTCACAGTATCATTCAAAACGCAATTGATGTTTAAACGATTTCTAGTTTCGAGCCAAATAAAGAGCATTTGCAGCTATTCTTGTTCAAATCAAAATCAAAAAATCAAAAGAAGAACGCGAGTAAAAGCCGTCGTATACTTCTGGAAACTTATGGTGACAATGTCCCAACGCAAGATGCTTGTGAGCGTTGGTTTAGATGATTCAAAAGTCGTGATTTCGTCTTGAAAGACAACGAATGCCCAGGTAAACCGAAAAAATTTGAAAATGCAGAGAGGTTAAATGTTGGTCGTCGAACCATTTGTGATCGTCTGCATGCCTTGGGAAAGATCCAGAAGGCAGGAAAGTGGTTACCACATCAGCTGAACCACAGACAGATAGAAAAAGGAAAAATGATGTGCGAAGTTTTGCATTCTCGGCATGAAATAAATACTTTTTTTGCATCGGATCGTAATTGAAAATGAAAAATGGATATATTTCGAGAACCCAAAACGCAGAAAATCATGGGTTTGACCCAGGACAACCATCATCATCCACCGCAAGACCGAATCGCGTTGGAAAGAAGACCTAGTGAGTATCAGAAGAGTGTCGTGTACCACGAGCTTTTGAAACCAGGTGAAACAGTTAATACCGTTCGCTACCGTCAACAAATGATCAATTTGAACCATACATTGATCGAAAAGCAACCAGAATGAGCTATAAACCATTTTTTACTTTTCTCCCAAATTAAACGTGTTTTTCTATTAAGAAAACAATTAAGAATTATTAATCGCCACACATCGTATACCCTTTTTCTTTAATATGCTACCTTCTACAACAGGAAATTGGTAAAAATGATTTCATACGGTAAATACTTGATAAACTATAAATCAACAACAGATTATAGGGAAAATATACAAAACAGCATGATTATATAAACTATACAAACTTTATTATGCAATTGACCTAATGCATATGAAAAAGGCACATTTCAGGTCAATGATGTTATCGATAGAACGCAAGAAACTACGTTATCATTAGATTATGTATGTACCTTGTATGGTTTCTCTCAATGGCTATCGAGAATTTATATACGCATTCGCGTTCTAATTCTGTCGAAATGACAATTTTCATGGTTCTGCCTAACGTGACCTAGTGTATATATTTATGTTAGTACCAAAGTCGTATTTGATCCGTTTAATGTTTACTTGATACTGTATGGACTGAAAAAGTTCTTGTGTTGCAGTGAGCAAGTAGTATTTTAAAGAGTTTTCCAATAGGAATGTCAGAACTTTAAAACGTAATAGTGGCAACGCTGGAAAGGTACACGATTCAACAATAAGGCTCTAGAGTAGTTGGAAGGCGACCCTTACTTTTGGGAAAAAATAATATTTTCCGATGAAGCCCAATTCTGGTTTAAAATGGGTTTGTGAACAAGCTGCTGAATTTGGGCCGATAAAAATCCTCAAGTGATGCAAGAGTTACCTCTTCATCCTCAGAAAGTCTGTCTAGTCTTTAGTTTTTTGAAGACGATAATGGAAATCATGTTACTTTTATTGGGGAATCATATAGTGTGAACTTATTAGTGTGTCAATAAACAATGTTTTATTTCAACAAGACGGTGCGACTTGTCACATGTTTCGCCAGAAAATTAATTGATTGCAAGAAAAGTTTCCTGGGCGTATTACTTCACGAAATAGTAATGTCAACTTCGTTATGTTAATTATCTGGTTTACAGCAATAAAACCATTCAGGTCACCATTGAAAATATATCTCGCGATATATGTGAGAATATAACAGTAATCGAAAATTGAATCTCCAGAATGCATTCCACCAATTCCAACTATTTGTTCTTCAACATAAAATAATAATTACTGGATTATCCATTGTATATTATAATTATGCCATATTTCAAAGTTCTGGCACCCCTTTTGGATAACCCCTTATTTCGAAAACGTATTTTTTAAAATCAGAATTAATATAATTTTTTTATTTACTATTGTCATTTATTTTGCAAATGAAAGTGACATTTTAAGCATTTTTTGAAGATCAAGTACATTTTAAATTCCAGCAATTGATTATTCCTATATCATACAGGGCTTGAAATATGTAAAGTAACTTAATAATTTTTAAAATATTATCCTCCTGCATCAATACACCGCTGCCAGCGGTTTTTCCACGCTCCCTAAAAGCCGGCAACTGCAAAGCTATTCAAGCAAAAGCCTTTTGGACTTCCTCAATCATCTCAAATCGATATCCTTCCAGGCTTTTCTTGATCCAGAACAAAAAAGAAACAAAAAAGTCTGGGAGAGCCACATCTGGACTATAAGATGGTTGGGTTACCATTGCCACGTTGTATTTGGCCAGTGCCTCTCTGACAATTAGCGACGTGTGATTGGCCGCGTTGTCTAGCTAGAGGATTCAGAAATCGGCGATCTCTATTCGGATGCGACGGACTGCCAGTGAGGGGTTTCAGTCATACACTCCCTAGAAATCTGCAACTGCAAGGCTATTCAAGCCAATTCGTCGAAGAATTTTGAGCTGCCTCAATCGTCCCGAAACGATGTCCTTTCAGGCTCCTCTTGATCCGAGGGAACAAAAAAAAGTCTGGGGGAGTCACATCTGGACTTTGCAGTGGCAGCATTAACACGTGGTGTTTGGCCAGTGTCTTCCTCACAATTAGCAACGTGTGACTGGGCGCGTTGTTATGATGAAGTATCCAGAAATCGGCGATTTATCGCAGCGGATCCTCATGCTCAAACGTTCGAGCACTTCTGCGTAAAATTTGCGGTTCACTGTTTCGCCACAACCTCTTTGTGAGCCAAACTTTTTGCAACAAAGATGACAATGAGCATCGATTTCACTCTTGACTTGCTCATGCGAGCTTTTTTGACCGAGGAGATGCGTTTGTGTGCTACTCAGAACTTTTGGTCTCCGGATCCTACTCAAAACTTAACTAAACTTAACTGAACAACTAAATTTACAACATATTTCTGAGATCTTGTTTACAATAAGCCTTACTTAGACAATAATAGAAAAAAGAAAATTTTCGGTCAACCTTGTGAAACCAAGTCAATATCATTTTTCCTCATTTCCATAAGTGTACAATCTACGAGTCCATAAATCTCAGATTTATAGTCGGATTATACGAACTCGGTTAAAAATAGTATTTTTTTCGAATACATAACACCCATTCAAACTACTCCTTATAATTTCAGCTGTTTTTTTTGGTTAACAGCTTTAGAGAAAAAAACAATACATAAAACCAGTTACGTTCGGAAGGCTGTCGGTTGCCGATTTCGGAGAATCGTTTGTGGCCGCATATTAAATGGGTAAAACGGTAAAAATGTATCCTTAACGTCCGCTAATTACAACCGAGTGGGAACTCTTCGCCATACCGAGCCATTATATTCGCCTAATTTCGTTGTAATTATGCATATGGAACGCGCTTAAGTAAATGAACGTTGGCGGTCCGTTGAACAAGGTCAACAGCAAGGACGTTTCAAACTGAGAATGGTCAAAGTGGAGATTTCTGATTAGATAAGAGGGGGTTAAATTGGAGTGTTCATTCAGCTTTTAAATAAGTTGATCGATATTAGTGATTCAAGAAAAATTATGTTTACATTAAGTATAATTAAAAATAAAATAAAAATATTTATCTTTCTCAAAGTTCGTTAACTTTTAAATAAAAATATAGAATAATAATAAAGACATGACATTACTCATCATTATATATCTGATAGTTGTTTTTACGCTGTGGGAAAGCAAGATAGGCACGACGTTCAGAAACGACATTACGTTAGTTTTAAGGGACTTTAATTCCGGAATCGAAATATGCTCTGATACTAAGTAAATATAGTCTACATGGTAACACAATTGATAATTGGGAAAGAACAATATAATTCGCTGTGTGCAAGAGCCTTAAGGTAATGAGTACAAAGTTCCAACATAAAAACATCCATGAGGGAACATCGGTCTCCTCTGATAAACATCATATAATGACAAATAACAGATCCGAGTACTTTACATGAAAAACTATAGATGAGCATCATTTGAGTCGGACCACTATCAGGTAGTAACAAAAATACGACAAAAGATCTGTCACTAACAAAAAAACAGGGTCCAAGACAAAATATACGACATTAAAACATTAACAGACGACAACGGTAGGAAGAAGTATAAACGTAGAATGAAGCAGGAGTTAGAGAAACCAGAGACTTACTTACAGAACTGTACCAGAGGACGTGCAACCACAACGATGAATGCAAACATTCGATAAATGATAGAAACCCTGCCCGACTGAAGCGCATACAAAAACCCACAAGAGAAAAAAAAAAGAAAAATTCGAGACTGAGAAGGGAAAAACGTGTAGGCAAGACGAAAGAATGAGGGTTTTTGCTCTGATCTTTTTCCGAAAAACATTCTGAAGCTACATTTCTGAAGCAGATGGTAACTGGTGGTGAATGAACAGTAAATAATAATGTGCAATGAAAAAAGTTATGAAGGTTGCCACACTCAAATATTTTGAGTACGGTAAAAGACGATCTTCATTCGAAGAAAATTATGCTTTGCCTTTGGTGGGATTGGAATGGACCCATACACTTTCAGATTCTTTCACGAAGCGTTCGAAAAGCTTTCACGAAGCACCATTTACACCGACCTATGTTGTTCACAATTGGATCAGCTGAAAGAAGAAGAAAACCGAAGAAAACTGAAGAAAACCGGCTAGCATTATCAAACAGAAAAGGAATCGTGTTTCATCACTACAATGCACTATCACACGTTTTTATTTAGTTATTGATGTTTTAATGAACTTTTCAAAAAAACAATATTTAAATTCATTTTCTTTTCGAAGTTTTGAGCTTTTCGGAGAAAATATTGATTTTTCAAAGCCCGACATTTTTAATGTTTTTCTTTTTTTCCTAAAAAAAACTTCCATTCATTCTACGTTTGATGCCGCAAGTCAAATATTTTTTTTTAAAGTTCATTCGAAAACGAATAATTAAAAAAACTTATGTCTTATTTGGTCAATTTCTGGAAGAATTATAACTATTTGACAAAAAAAAAACGAGTTTTTCCGGTTGATTAAAAAATTTGAAAAAAAAAACTCAGAAAAGTATTTAGCGGAGTACTACAACATACAACAATTTCAGGCAAATCCAGTGACGGCTTGTGCGTTTTTCGATTTGGTCAACATATATTAAAAAAGAAAAACTTATATTAATAGAGATGCATCAGCATCTAAGGCTATTTAGCGACTGGACCTACAGCTTAACGGGGGTTCTGAACCATGCTCATTAGCTACCGACAAACCCGGCTCCGCGGATGTTTGTAAATTTAGTTACAAGATTTCGTGGCACAGGGTACATAAAGGCACAACGAGGCAGTCACGCTGGAAGACCTCTTCCACGTGAAATGGTAAAGATTGTTGAAAAAATTTTATAAATTGTCAAAAACGAGCCAACAACGAGGCACTATAGGAAGAGTGGTGGCTTTTACATCAGTAAAACACAAATGAATATTTTACCAAATTTATTTTGGTAAAATTCACATTTACAAGAAATGGAGTAAATAATTTCCACAACAACCATGTTTGAGCAATAGAAAATCCGCATGCTGTAAAAATAAATGATTTTTGCTAAATTGACTTATCTGCGAGTTAAACAACGCAGTGGTCGAGATTATCAAAAAGTCAGGTCTGTTTTAAAATTTTGTAACTGATAATAATAACACACACTGAAATATACGAAAAAACATAACTTCTTTATTTTGCAAGTTTTATATAAATGATTTGTGGTGAAATTACTTATTTTTACGAGTTCTACAACCTGTCAAAATAAATGACTCAGCGTCGAAAAGACCCTATATATATATATATATATATATATATATATATATATATATATATATATATATATATATACTGCTGCAATATATATATATATATATATATATATATATATATATATATATATATATATATATATATATATATATATATATATATATATATATAGATTTGCAGATGATATTATTCTCATTTCACAAGACCCAGAGGAGCTGCAAAGACGCATACAAGAACTGCAAAGGGCTGGCGAACCATTTGGCTTGAAAATAAACCTGAAAAAGAGTCAGGTTATGTTCAATAACTTCGCTCAGGACAGAAGAATTTCAGTTTTAGGAAGGAATTTAGAGATTGTGGACAGCTTTGTATATCTTGGGCAGAGGATTTCCATGGAGGGGAATACCGCCCGGGAGGTGGAACGGCGTGTTAAATGTGGCTGGCAGGCATTTGGTAGGCTCAACATAGTGTTTAAGAGCAGACTCCCACTTTGCCTGAAAAGAAAAGTATTCGATCAGTGCGTTCTACCCGTTATGACATACGGAAGTGAAACCTGGACACTCACATCGCAATCAATTCAAAAACTTCGGGTGGCACAGAGGGGAATGGAAAGATGTATGCTTGGCATTACAAGACGAGACAGAAAGTCCTGCGCATGGATCAGGGAACAAACAAAAGTCTGTGACATCATTGGAAGAGTAAAACAGTTGAAATGGAGATGGGCAGGCCATATAGCGAGGCGATGGGACGACAGATGGACCAAGACAATCCTGGAGTGGATACCGCTTGATGGCAAACGTCCGCGAAGAAGACCGAAAGCACGATAGATTGATGACATCGTTAAGTATATTGGACCCGAGTGGCAGAGGAAAGCCCAGGACCGTGAAGGTTGGAAGCATGTTGAAGAGGCCTTCATCCTGCAGTGGATCGATACGGGCTGATGATGATGATGATGATGATGATATATATATATATATATATATATATATATATATATATATATATATATATATATATATATATATATATATATATATATATATATATATATATATATCGCCTTTGTGGATCAGACCTTGACGAGGTAAAGGGGTTTGAGTAGGGCCATGAAGCTTTGAGCTATGCCGTCTGGAGTCTATGCTCCTGGGAGGGTCACCCCTGGCGGACAGGTCAAGGCGGAGGCCTCAGACTAACATGATCCAAAATCTGCCAACCCGCATTGGACCAGCGTGGCAGATTACGGTCCATACCTTCAACATGGTATTTCAATATGTTGAAATATGACAATACAACCTCAAACACGGCCCTCATTCCCCGGAGGCCAAGGGGCAACTACCTACGGCAGCGGGAAGACCTGCCCCAAGGCAGAGGGTGCTAAGAATCACCGGGTTAGATCAGGCTGCCATTGGACTTTTGACATTGTAACGTTAAATATACGGACTATGAAAACAGAGGCCCGATTGCAAGAACTGTTAATCGAACTTGACAACACACATTGGGATATTATTGGGCTCTGTGAAACACGAAGGAAGGGTGAAGAGTTAATCAAACTGGAACCAACTGGACACGTACTCTACACTCGAGGTACGGAAAATGGCCGATGTGGCGGAATAGGATTCCTCATCAATCGAAAGCTGAAGGACAGGGTGGTAAAATTTGAAAGTACATCCGATCGATTAGCCCAATGCGTCATTCAGCTGAATAAAAAGTTTAGGCTTCAAATCGTCCAAGCTTATGCACCAACTATAAGCCATAAAGATGAGGAAATTGAGGAATTTTATGATGATGTGGCCCAGCTTTTATACAAGGAGAAATGTAGGTACAAAATCCTGATGGGTGATTTTAATGCCAGAATTGGAACAACAAGAACAGACGAAAATGCAACTGGCCCATATGGAACTGGTGAGCGAGACAATAGAGGTGACAGATTAGTTGATTTTGCTGAAGGACAAGAACTATATATTATGAATTCATTCTATAAGAAAAATATCAGCAGAAAATGGACATGGAAAAGTCCATCTGGGCTCACAAGCGAAATTGACTACATCATGACCAACGATAAAACAATATTTACCAATTGTACTGTTCTTAACAATTTTAATGTTGGAAGTGACCACCGAATTGTACGAGCAAGGGTTCGGATTGACTGTCGAAAAGAGCGCGAAAAAATGGTAAGATCAAAGAAGGGCAAGGTAGCTTCTGGAAAACTGCTGGACAGAGGAAGCGATTTTGAGATTGCTTTGTCAAACCGGTTTGCTGCGTTACAAGATCCAGAGGAGGTGGAAATATCAGTTCAATATGAAGAAATCGCCAACAATGTACTTCAAACGGCTGCTTCAATAGCACCAGAGGGAAAATGTTTCAAACAAACAAAAATCTCCAGTGAGACCATTGATTTAATGAAGAAACGGCGAGCAATGAGAAATGCAGGTAGACCTTTTGGCAGGGTCGAGTACACTGAGCTCTGCAAAACTATAAGAAAACGTATTAGAGAGGACACGCGCCGATTTAATATGCGGCTAGTGCAAAAAACCCTGGAAGAAAACAAAGGAATTTACAAAGCTAAACAGAAGCTGAGGAACAAAAGAACGCAAATATATGCTTTAAAGCGTGAGGATGGCACAGTGTGCACGACGCGTACCCAAATGTTAGAGATTGTCAGAAGGTTTTATTCCCAGTTATATGAAGATCAGAGCCAGTCAGGGACAGCAATACCCACGGAAGAACAATATATAATACCAGATATCCTAGTGGAGGAAGTAACAAATGCTATAGAATTGATGAAGAACGGCAAGGCTCCAGGAAAGGATAGTGTAACTGTCGAAATGCTAAAAGCTGGTGGTCAGACGTTACATAAAACACTGGCAAAATTATACTCAAAATGCCTCAAAGAACAAAAAGTACCTGACTTATGGAAAAATGCAGAAGTGATCCTTTTACATAAAAAAGGAGCACAGGAAGATTTAAAGAACTACCGTCCAACAAGCCTCCTATCAGTAATGTACAAAGTTTTCACTAAGATGATTTCTAAAAGAATATTAAAAAAACTGAATGACGCACAATCAAGAGAACAAGCAGGATTCAGAAGTGCATTCAGTACAATGGATCACATCCAGGTTGTACAGCAGGTCATAGAAACGCACAACGAATACACCATGCCACTGTGCAAGCAGTGCCAAGGGGTAGATAAAGCATTTGTAAACCTATTAGGATCGATATATGATGGAGCTACAGCCGCAGTTCACCTTGATGATCTTGAAGTGGGAATTAATGTAGAACGAGGTGTACGGCAGGGTGACGCAATATCACCTATTCTTTTCTCGGCTGGCCCTTGAAGAAGTGTTCCGTAAACTGGATTGGGAACATGTTGGTGTAAGGATCAATGGTGCAAACGTAAACCATCTTAGATTTGCAGATGATATTGTTCTCCTTTCACAAGACCCGGAAGAGCTGCAAAGACGCATATAAGAATTGCAAAGGGCTGGGGAACCATTTGGCTTGAAAATAAACCTGAAAAAGAGTCAGGTTATGTTCAATAACTTCGCTCAGAACAGAAGAATTTCAGTTTTACGAAGCGATTTGGATTTCAATGGAGGGGAGTACCGCTCGGGAGGTGGAACGGCGTGTTAAATGTGGCTGGCAGGCATTTGTGTTTTTGACACTCACTTTGTCTGAAAAGAAAAGTCTTCCATCAGTGCGTTTTACCCGTTATGACATACGGAAGTGAAACTTGGACACTCACATCGCAATCAATTCAAAAACTTCGGGTGGCACAGAGGGAAATGGAAAGATGTATGCTTGGCATTACAAGATGAGACAGAAAGTCCTGCGCATTAATCAGGGAACAAACAAAAGTATGTGACATCATTGGAATAGTAAAGCAATTGAAATGGAGATGGGCAGGCCATATAGCGAGGCGATGTGACGACAGATGGACCAAGGAATCCTGGAGTGGATACAGCTTGATCGCAAACGTCCGCGAAGAAGACCGAAAGCACGATGGATTGATGAGATCGTTAAGTATATTGGACCCGAGCGGCAGAGGAAAGCCCAGGACCGTGAAAGTTGGAAGAAGAACTCTTCAGCATTCTTCCAACTTTCACGGTCCTGGGCTATATATATATATATATATATATATATATATATATATATATATATATATATATATATATATATATATATATATATATCATCATCATCATCATCATCATCATCATCAGCCCGTATCGATCCACTGCAGGATGAAGGCCTCTTCAGCATGCTTCCAACCTTCACGGTCCTGGGCTCTCCTCTGCCACTCGGGTCCAATATACTTAACGATGTCATCAGTCCATCGTGCTTTCGGTCTTGTTCGCGGACGTTTGCGATCAAGCGGTATCCACTCCAGGATTGCCTTGGTCCATCTGTCGTCCCATCGCCTCGCTATATGGCCTGCCCATCTCCATTTCAACTGTTTTACTCTTCCAATGATGTCACAGACTTTTGTTTGTTCCCTGATCCATGCGCAGGACTTTCTGTCTCGTCTTGTAATGCCAAGCATACATCTTTCCATTCCCCTCTGTGCCACCCGAAGTTTTTGAATTGATTGCGATGTGAGTGTCCAGATTTCACTTCCGTATGTCATAACGGGTAGAACGCACTGATCGAATACTTTTCTTTTCAGGCAAAGTGGGAGTCTGCTCTTAAACACTATGTTGAGCCTACCAAATGCCTGCCAGCCACATTTAACACGCCGTTCCACCTCCCGTGCGGTATTCCCCTCCATGGAAATCCTCTGCCCAAGATATACAAAGCTGTCCACAATCCCTAAATCCCTTCCTAAAACTGAAATTCTTCTGTCCTGAGCGAAGTTATTGAACATAACCTGACTCTTTTTCAGGATTATTTTCAAGCCAAATGGTTCGCCAGCCCTTTGCAGTTCTTGTATGCGTCTTTGCAGCTCCTCTGGGTCTTGTGAAATGAGAATAATATCATCTGCAAATCTAAGATGGTTTAAGTTTGCACCATTGATCTTTACCCCATCCTGTTCCCAATCCAGTTTACGGAATACTTCTTCAAGGCCAGCCGAGAAAAGAATAGGCGATATTGCGTCACTCTGCCGTACACCTCGTTCTATATTAATTCCCACTTCAAGATCATCAAGGTGAATTGTGGCTGTAGCTCCATCATATATCGATTCTAATAGGTTTACATAGGCTCTCTCTACACCTTGGCTAAGCAGTGCATCCATTATCGCATGCTTTGAGATGGAATCAAATGCTTTTTCGTAGTCGATAAAAGCCAAGCACAGTGGCATGGTGTATTCGTTGTGCCTTTCTATGACCTGCTGTACAACCTGGATGTGATCCATTGTACTGAATCCACTTTTGAATCCTGCTTGTTCTCTTGGTTGTGCGTACTCCCCTCCATTGAAATCCAAATCGCTTCGTAAAACTGAAATTCTTCTGTTCTGAGCGAAGTTATTGAACATAACCTGACTCTTTTTCAGGTTTATTTTCAAGCCAAATGGTTCCCCAGCCCTTTGCAATTCTTATATGCGTCTTTGCAGCTCTTCTGGGTCTTGTGAAAGGAGAACAATATCATCTGCAAATCTAAGATGGTTTACGTTTGCACCATTGATCCTTACACCAACATGTTCCCAATCCAGTTTACGGAACACTTCTTCAAGGGCCAGCCGAGAAAAGAATAGGTGATATTGCGTCACCCTGCCGTACACCTCGTTCTACATTAATTCCCACTTCAAGATCATCAAGGTGAACTGCGGCTGTAGCTCCATCATATATCGATCCTAATAGGTTTACAAATGCTTTATCTACCCCTTGGCACTGCTTGCACAGTGGCATGGTGTATTCGTTGTGCGTTTCTATGACCTGCTGTACAACCTGGATGTGATCCATTGTACTGAATGCACTTCTGAATCCTGCTTGTTCTCTTGATTGTGCGTCATTCAGTTTTTTTAATATTCTTTTAGAAATCATCTTAGTGAAAACTTTGTACATTACTGATAGGAGGCTTGTTGGACGGTAGTTCTTTAAATCTTCCTGTGCTCCTTTTTTATGTAAAAGGATCACTTCTGCATTTTTCCATAAGTCAGGTACTTTTTGTTCTTTGAGGCATTTTGAGTATAATTTTGCCAGTGTTTTATGTAACGTCTGACCACCAGCTTTTAGCATTTCGACAGTTACACTGTCCTTTCCTGGAGCCTTGCCATTTTTCATCGATCCTATAGCATTTGTTACTTCCTCCACTAGGATATCTGGAATTTGGTCTTCCGTGGCTATTGTTGTCTTTGATTGGTTCTGATCTTCATATAACTGGCAATAAAATTTTCTGACAATCTCTAACATTTGGGTACGCGCCCTGCACACTGTGCCATCCTCTCGCCTTAAGGCATACATTTGCGTTCTTTTGTTTCTCAGCTTCTGTTTAGCCTTGTTAATTCCTTTGTTTTACTCCAGGGTTTTTTGCACTAGCTACATGTTAAAATGGCGCGTGTCCTCTCGAATGCGTTTCCTTA
This sequence comes from Cosmopolites sordidus, assembly GCA_031761425.1. Taxonomy (NCBI): domain Eukaryota; kingdom Metazoa; phylum Arthropoda; class Insecta; order Coleoptera; family Curculionidae; genus Cosmopolites; species Cosmopolites sordidus. The sequence continues at coordinate 392,548 of JARFXV010001315.1, read as the reverse complement.
TAGTTTTGCAGAGCTCAGTGTACTCGACCATGCCTCATATATATAAGTAAATACATTTTTAAATAAAAAATAATCCAAGAAAAGAACTGCAATCGGAAAAACATTTTATATAATATTTAATTCTGTAAAAACAAAGTTTATATTTCCGTATCAAAACAAAATTAATGGTGTATAGTATTTCGATTTTGAAAATTTACCCTATTTTGAAAGTTTAAAGGTCCTTTATGGTTAAGTTTTGTTTGATATTTTTGTAAAATTCTGACACGAGCATAATATCACTCGATTAACAACATTTTGGGTTCACCATCCCTAAACCAACCCACAGTTGATTAAAAAAAAATGAATGGCATCAGGCGCTTCCATTATCGCTGTTATTAAAATTTTCCGTCGGAAAATTTACCTTTTTCAGAAAAATAAATATATGCAGCGCAGTTTTCACGGAAAAGACAAACACTTTACTTTGTTCTGCGATAATGCGACCTCTGTGTGCTTTTAATTTTGCTTGCAGATCGAAATCGGTGTGATTGGACGAGGCTTGTAGGCGTGAAAAGAGCTCGTATGAAACCGGCAAAAGGATGGATCAGCAGGAAAAATGTTTTACCTTAATGATTTTGACCGATTTATTATATATCTAGAACCTAAACAAATATATTAACATAAAATATGTTTTCAATACTTAGACAAATAAGACTACCATGTTTCATAGAGACCTCGAAATAAATAATAATAAATTGCCCAAAATAAAAGGGATAAGTTGAATTTTCCCTTAACACGTAGCGCCACCTTTAAATCAATAGATACATTACGTAATAACCCCTTAAAATTTTTACCACCAGAAAATTAAAACGGTCAACATTTATTTATTATTATTGACAGTATGAACTGATTTAGAATGTAAATGTAAGAGCGTTTTTGAGGCACTAGTTATTCAGTGGTTAAAAAATGTATACCTAGGATACTCCGTGAAAGTTCCCTAGTGTTTGTTCTAGGATCTGCAGCCACATCTGTTCTTACCAGGTTACCAGGTTTCCAGAATACCAGTTTCATATTTATAAAACCGGAATTTTTGTAGAAAAAAAAACACGTTTATTGTATGAAAATGATAAAAAATATTTTTATAAGTATTGCCCATCGCTAGCTAAATATTTTTCCCACCTGTCTGACAATTTGTTGATGCCACGCCAAAAAAAAACTGTTGCTCTTTTGAGGCAAATCAGTCATCGAGCCATTTTCGTAAGAAGGGAAGCGTTGCTCAATAAGTGCGTGTCCCATCGATGCAAATAAGTAATAGTCGGCCAAGTCTGGTGAGCAAGCCGCATGTGAAAGTATTTCCCATATAACTAAACGCCTCAGTCGTTTCCTTAATCCAGTTTTGATGTGTGTGATGGTGCATAATCATGAAGAAAAATCACTCTGTGTTGCCTTTTTTGATATTCTGGTAATTTTTCACGCAAAGCTTGATTCAGATCGATCATTTGTTTTCAGTAGCGTTCAGTATGAACGGTTTCGCCAAGTTTTAGCAGCTCCTAATAGATCACACCTTTCTGATCCCATAAAACATAGAACATTGTCTTACATCCCTAGCGATTTGACCTTGAAGTCGATGTCGATGGTTCGTCTGGAGTTACCCATAATCTTTTACGCTTAGGATTATTAAAATATATTCACTTTTCATCGCCACTTTAGTTAATGTGGAACCCATTTTCCCATCTTCTAGATCTTTCCCCTGGCTTTCAAACGTATGGAGACGGCTTCTTGTGTCACATTTCATTGATCCGCGCCTTGTTGCGTTTGAGCGTCATCCTCATCCAACAATGCTTGCAATTCGGTGTCTTCAAACTTTTTCGGTGGTCTTCCACGTTCTTCGTTTCCCACGCCAAAATTGCCACCGTAATTTCAATCACCACGTAAATCTCACCAGCGGACTCAATCGCTTTGAAGCCTTTTTAGAAATAATCTTAAAATTGTCCAAATTTCGAGAATTATTCCACTGATATTAACCTTTTTGTTAAAACCCGTCAACTGAATATTTCGTAGTGGAATCACTTTAATAGTGAAGCAACAATGTTTATTTATCGGAGTAAAAAGTTGAAATCAAATCAAACCTCAGAGAATTATAAGCCATTTTTTATGAAAAAAAGCACAAATACTTTTATTACATCCTAGTAATTTGCCAGATTTTATGATAAATAAAAAATAGTGATGATGATTCACAGCCAGGTTCATCAATAACAGTTCGAAACTAAATAAAATTCATCCAGTTAATCGTGGTTAATCTACAAGTTTTATGAGGGAATTTACTAGTGTCTACCCTATATCTTATTTTTATTTAACATTTAAAGAACCAGAAAGTTTGCACTCGCTTTTATACTATATATACCGATTACAGATAAATATCTTCTTAATTTAATATAATAATATAAATTTAATATAACAATAATATAAATATCTTTTTAATTTTATAGACTAGGGCATTACAAACACATGAAAAGAACATACGATATGTATCCACACCTCTTGTCAAGCATAATTATTGGTGATCAAACATTGTGCTTTTAATATGACTCACTTCCAAAGTAACATGTCTTTCAAATTGGGCGGTTTTTTAAATCCTTGAATAAAACACTCGTGAGGGGGGGCGTTGGGGCGCCGCCCCTCCAGCATTTATCACTGTAAATAATTTTTCAGAGCAAAACACCATATGTTATTTCAGTTTCTTTCCTTCAACTCATTTTCCTGCTTCACCTCCTATATAGAGTTTCAATAGCATGAAAAGTAAAAGGGAAGAAGGGGAAAGCAAAAAAATCTTCAGCAGCACTATTTTCTTCTACGCCCTCCCACTTTAAAAACCCACGAGCCGCCACTGGAATTTGCTTAGGTCTGGTCTCATTTTAGAAATTTGCCAATTGGATCAAAGAACAAACAGATGATTTTTCTTAAAAAATCATGTTTTCAGATGAAGCACATTTTGAAATTGGTGGCTATCATGAGATGATAACTATGATAACTGGTGTTCGATATCATGAGATGAGATATAACTGGATTCTAGTGGGCTGAATTGAATAATATTTATCTGGAAACTTGGATCTGGAAACAATTGATTTATTGAGAGAAATAAATTCCTGGATGTGTTATTGTAAGAAATGGTGATGTTAATTATCCACCAACAACATATGATTTAACATCAATATTACTATTTTGTTCGGATTTAGGTGAAAAGCCAGGTGTATAAAAACATTCTTGAACTAAAAAATGAAATTATTCGAGTCATTGGTGATATAGAGCCACGGCTATGCCAAAATGTCATTCAAAATTTGGACAAAAGAGTGGAAGTTTGTGGAACTGTAAGAGGTGGTCATTTGGCAGATATGCTTTTAGTGTTTAGATGTCATACATTATGCTTCAATTGAAAGACCCTTTACTAAAGCTCGGACTGGAAGAATCTAGAAGAACAAAAATCGCATGCAAACAAAAACGTGCATGCAGAAGAACTGAATCAAGACCCTGCACGTCGTTCTCTTTAATTTCAGAATAATTATCAATAAGGAATTATCGCTCGAGCGTGAAACGCTGAACCTTTACTACCACATTAATGTTATGAACGCTATTTCAGGAGGTTTTCTTTGTGCTGCTTTCATGGCAATTTTTAAAAATCAATGTATCAATGTATGAGTGCTTTCAAAAATTACTACTGCTTCTCGCTCTGGACTGATTTTGCAAAAGTTCCATTTTGAACATACATTTCCTTGTTGCAAATTGCGTATGAACTGAAAATTAAGCAGATCCCAAATTTCATTTGATTAATTTTCCAACTTTATTATAAATACATATATTGCCTAATTGATAAAGGATCAAAATTATGATAGAGATGGTAAAACCAAACATTTGTCGGAGATTTAGTATTTCTGTTTTTGCCTGTAGGTACCCTACCTGAGGGTTCTCTAAGCAACATCCCCGTAAGGTAGACTAATACCACAAAAAATCAAATAAGAAAGTTCTCGATAGGGTAAACTGTTTGACTATGGAGTTTCTCGTGGAGAGAGGGCATCTGCGTTGGGTATACCATTTGGCCAGATTGAACCACCATTGTCTAGAAAAATGTATATTATATGGTGAACCGGCTTCAAATGAACGTAAGCAAGGAGGACGGAAACTGCGTTACAAAGAGCGTTACATGAAAAATTGCGTTACATGAAAAATTAACAAGCATTAATGCTAGTCATCAATGGGAGGTGACTACTTCCAATAGAACCCAATGGAGACAACTAGTTCATCAGTATCAAAGACCGAGGCTTAAAAAATATGTATATCCCGCCTCCTGGCCAGTTTGAATGTCCGGAGTGTAGTCGCGTTATCTCACCTGTATGTCTCTTCAGCCACCGAAGAGCACACGTCCGTTAATCTTGAATGTTAAAAGAATATACTCAGATTCGAGAATCAGTTGTTGATTATTAGTAAATTATAGATATTCCTGACAAACCCAGAAACGCAATAGTATTCAAAAGTAACGAATTAGATGTACAAAATGTATAAAAGAAGGACTATAATATTGTATTATTGAATAAGTATGCAAATACAATACAAAACTAACTTCAACAATATGATATCAAACAATCTTATGACCAGTTGTAAAAATTATGGGTATATTGTGCATATATATTATCTCATTCATATTGTTTCGTAGTTTGATTTGTCGAAAGATTTTCGATAACCCATAAATAAGCTCATAGAAATTGAAATATTAACATTTAAGTACTAAACTTTCTTTTCATTATGTTACTTTAAGTTTACTGATTTAATGCTAGTATTGTGATTAAATTAACTGCTTGTAATGTTTACACTTCTTCAGAAATTTCTACTGTTTATTGAAAAGTAATTAGATATTAAATAATTAATAATTTTGTACAGTACATTTTGTCTCCTTGGCACAAAAATACGATGAAACACAGAGCTAATAATATATTTTGCTCGGTAAAACTTTTACAGAAACATTTGTATTAATGAAAATAGTTTACGGTAATGATCGCTTATCCCATACACGTAAGTTTGAGTGGTTTAAGCGATTCCAGGACGGTCGTAATGTTTTTGAAGACGACCCAAAGCCAGAACAACCAAAAAAACAAAAATCGCGATGAGCTGGTGGAAAAAATGCATGAAATGATCGGCTACGATGTGAATTCCACTGTGAGATGGATAGCGGAGGAATTGAATATAACCAAAGACATGATTTTTGAAATTTTGACACAAGTCCAATGAGCCGTGATGACGTGGTCATTGAGGGGATCCCGAAAAATGACATAAAAAATCTATTCTAGCATTAGTTGAACGTGCCCAGCGGTGTATTGATGCAGAAGGTAATTTGAATAAATTTGAATGAATAAATTTTGAAATAAATTTTGAATAAAAAGAAATAATTTTGGCAACATACCTAATTGTTTTTTTTTTATTTAAAAAGTTCCGTTATTTTTTTAGCACAGTGTGTATCTGCAGTCAGAAAACGTATAAGTTAAATAATATGTTTCTTTTATTTAGCCAAATAAGATAACGTAGGTACATAGATACCTAAAATTGAAAAAGTAAATTACAACAAATGTTAACTGCACATAGTCTCTTTAATAAAAAAAGGTGACTACCTAAATATCACTAAATTCAAGGCACCAGTGTGTTTTTACCATTTTTAATAGTGCATAGCATAAAACCAGACAGTATTCTTTTAGCGTCGCTCGAAAATACAATGTCCTTCAGCCAAATGTTTTACATTATTTCTGTAAGTTTACTGTTAGGACGATTTAAAAATTGTGCATTTATAGTTACGGTATTTTCGAACAAAGATTTATAGTTAATATTTTAGAAAAATTATGGAAGAACTTGAATTTTGAGTGTCTAGTGTAACCTTTACTGAAAATAATATAAAAAATATTGAGGAATAGATCAACAGTGGACATCAGACCGTGTCTACTACATTTTACACGAAGTTTTGGTAATGAAAAATTATTCCTTTCGATGGGTGCTATGAATAATTTATGAATGTGCTATTCGAATGAATATTTCTCAAAAGTGTTTCGACTTATTTAAACGTGATTTTGCTGAGTTTTTTTATATCAGTAGATGAACATGAATTTAATATTACTCTCCAAGGATGAACTAGTCTAAACAATGGATAGGAGCAAGAGAAAGTGCTCCAAAGAAAGCACAAACGGTTCCATCTTCAGAAAAATTCAAGGCTATGGTTTTCTGGGATTATCCTGGTGTACTACTCATAAACTACCTGGCAAAAAAGTCTATTATCGGGAATATTACCCCTCGCTACTGGACCAACTGAAGGATGCTACGCTGGTTAAAAATCCACTTCTGGCTCAAAAAAGTGTTTTTTGAAAGCTGAGACAAACTCTTACTTTGGAGAGTTGGTAACATGTTTATTGTTGATATAAAAAGTTGGAACGCTATTGATCTAAATGTGTTAAATTGCAAGGAAATTACGTTCAAAAATAAAAAAAATATGTAGAAAATATTGTTTTCTTTGTTAGTCCGAGAGCTTTTCGGATGACTCTCGTAATTAGGTGTATTTGAATTATTTTAGTACCCAGGCAGTGATTAGACCCCAAACATAGAATACAGGTTCTTTAGAATTCTTAATGTATGTTAGGTTTCCTCTTAATGTATGTTAGGTGGAATTTTGAGTTCACAGTTTATTATTATAAGTTGATTTCAAACTACTAGGACGAACTTTTATGATTTCCAATATACACCCCAAACTATCCCCCTTTTACTATATCCACTCATTGTAATATTACTTGCCTGACCGGTTTAATAAGATAACTTGAAATTAGTTTCTTGCCTTGAAGGACACGAGCAGAGACTAGCAAGGGATTGCACGACTTACAAATAGATAGTTTCGAACCATAGAAACAAAGTCTTCACTTCGAAAATATCTCATTATATGTTTTATTTATTTAAAGAAGATACGATCTTATGGATCATCGTAATATTTTTTACAACCAATTTACAACCCATAGCAAAATGATCAGTTCAAATGTTACTAAACTGTACTTGATATCAAGTTGAAACCTAAGGCTTTTAACAAAATCATCTTAGTTTATCTTTTCACCATAATTAAGCTTAAGCGGATTTTCCCTTAAAAATTGTTGATTCTTAGAGATAACCACAAACAATATACAACCTTGTTAAAACGAGGTTTGAAGTATTACACAAAAAATGTTGATAATTATATCAAACTAATTATTTTTATATGTTTAAATTTCGCAAACCTAAAGTCGTACAAGGATAAAATCGTTTTTAATTGTTTTTCTAATTTTTTTCTCACTGACTTCAGTTAAGTTCAAGGCGATTAAATTATAATTTCTATTGTTATTTAAATCTTCAAGTTGAATTTATTAAACACAAAATAACCTAAGGTTATATATTTTAGTTGTCAATAGTTGATGTTATTTGACGTAGATCTTTAAATGTAAACTGTAAATACTATGTTCAACAACAAAAAAAAAACATCTGGTTAAAAATCAATTAGCAAAGCCTTGAAACGGATAAAAGGACTATTTACAACTAACTTAGTGTTTGCAAAAATCATAAGCGTAGGTTTATTAATAGGTGGACTGAATTAATAATCAGAAGTCAGTGAATTAATTTTATTTCTACAAGTTTTCCCCTTCCATTTTCTATTTCACCTTTAAGAGCGATAATTTAAATACTAACCAATTAGTATATCTTCCAAATATTATAAATATACTACTATAATATAAATAAATAAAAAAATAGTCGTCTTATTTACAGTTCAAGTTCGATCATAGAAGATTATTGAGTTCAACTTGCTGATAGGCCTGTGATGTACATATTTCAAGCTAACATCGGGTTGTCCGAAAAGTTAATCGAGATTTACTATTCATTTCTCTTTTAACGTTTGTAAACAAAAATCTATATTGAATGAGTAATTTTTATTTACATAGTATTAATTCCTGTGGCATTTAATGTTATCGTTGAAATTCGGTTTGATTTGCCTACACTTAGTCAAGATGAAGTAAAATGTCGGTCGATAACTTGCGTTTACACCACATTATGTTTATTTTATTGCAAAAAAAACAAGAACACTATCTAAACAAAAAAACTATATATATATATATATATATATATATATATATATATATATATATATATATATATATATATATATATATATATATATATATATATATATATATATATATATATATATATATATATATATATATATATATATATATATATATACCGTTTAAGAAGATGCTTCTGGAAGCTTTTAGCGTTTAGCGCACTTTTAGCGTCACTAAGCACTAATGTTGAGGAAATAAAGGACCTAATAGATCCACCTATCACAGTCCATGAGATAGCAGATAAGTTAAATATTAGCAAATTGACTGTTTTTAATCATCTGAAAAAAAACGGGTAGGTCCGCCGCTAGGGTATGCGGGTTCTTCACGAACTTAGAGAACGAATCTGATCGTACGGCTGTTTAAATTCTGAGGCTACATATTTGAAGCGCATGGTAACTAATGAATTGTGTATAACAATGTGCAACATAACAATGACTGTATATAACAATGTGCAACAAAAAATCATGGGGATTGCCAAGATCAGCGGTTTAAGAAAATTATGCTTTGCATTTAGTGAGATTGAAGCAATTGAAGAACAACAAACAAACTGTTACATAAAAATTAGCATTAATATTTTCGATTATTTAAATTAAAAGAAGTGTCATATAAGTAGAACAATTACAGGTCGACATGATTTTTGTAACATTGATAAGAATGTTCTTTTTGTATTTCATTTAGGTAGTTACTAAAATGCCTTTTCACAGAAATGGCCTAGCACGTCCCATTTTCAAGTACCTGCTTCTCCTTTATATCATGGGATCATTAAAATTATTTGTACCTGATAAGTACATTGCTGAGACTTCAAAGATGTTTTACAAAGTACTGATGTTTTTTTGTGTCTATGGGACAGCAGGGCAACAAAAGAACATTACAGTAAGAAAGATTGGCCTCATAGAACTTCTTTTGAACATATAATATGCCCTCCTCGTTAAACCAAAAAAGGTGCTGGAATTTGTTCCGCCTCTCCATATTAAGCTTGGACTAATGAAAAACTTTGTACAAGTCATAGACAAAGAAGGTCATGATTTCAAGTACCTAAAATAAATATTTCCTCAATTAAGTGATGCAAAGCTAAAAGAAGGCATATTTATGGGAACTCAAATAAGGCTTCTAGGTGATTTCCGTTTGCAAGAAAAAATAAATGAAAAGGAATTGGCAGCTCGGAAGTGTTTTGTAAGTGTAGTAAAATAATTTCTGTGTAACAAGAAAGATGAAAACTATAAAAACCTCGTAGATGAACTCTTAAATCCCTATGAAATACTAAGGTGTCGGATGTCCGTAAAAATGCATTTTTTACACTCATCTTTGGATTTTTCTCCGGAAAGTTTGGGTGCAGTAAGCGACGAACAAGGTGGGAGATTTCACATCAGAACGACAGATGGACAGATGGACGATGGAAAATACCAGGGGTGCTGGAACTCATCTATATTGGGCAATTACTGCTGGTTTTTAAAAAGAAAAGATACTACAGAACACAAGAGGAAAAAGTGAAAGTTTTTATCGCTGTATGACATCTCATGTAATATATTTTTATTCACATAATCCTCAGTAATGTTTGGGGATAGATTTACAGACACGTTTACAAGCTTATATTAAATAAATATCAGATTGTAAAAATATGTCTTCTCCTTTTATTTCCCCATCACCGACACCCTGTAACAAAAAACTGTACGTGTTACAGTAATTAGTTTATCATTTCCTGATTCAGGACAACAAAATACTTCATATACACCTATTTTCATCAATGTTATGAAGCCACACGCAAGGCCACTCACTTCATATTTGATCGCCTCAAAAATTTACAGATGGGACTTTAAACTTTTCCTTCAGTATCAAAAACAATGGCCTATAATTCCAGAAATAACCTCCAAGTATACATATTTTAAACAGTGAATATCGAAATACCTCAAAAACGTAAATACTTTCGCTATATCCTAGTAGTATTCGAATATCTAACACGTCATTTTATTTCTCCAAATTAAATAGTAAACACTAATTTAGTTTATTTTAACCCTCAATATATTTTCAATTCTGTTCTTAAAACAATCAAAATTTACTGTAGTTTTATATTTAGATTTTTATTATTGGGCAACCAACATTTTAATTGGTTCAAAATCAACATAATACACACTGTAATATTACGAAAGACCAACGAGTTAATAAGTCACCGTGAAGAATTCTTCGTAAACCAGGTTTTCTGGTTTGTTTTTTCTTTCCACCATCAATTCGTCGAAAAAAAAAGTGGAACCATCAACAAACGATATTACATAAAAATGTAAATGACCCGTCCGACACACGGTTTGCGAGGGACCTTGAAATGGCACGCCCGTCAGCGGCCTTTAGGCCATTAATCTTGACCGTTCGGTCGTGTGCATGCATATGATACTCGGCGACTGTGTATGTGTATATGTGTCTGCCCATTCCGGTTCTGGATGCTGCTAGGAGTAAAAGTCAGAAAGAAAATTACTTTGTCCCTGGAAACTAGGAAAAATATATTCTGTCAAGGAAAAGCTCAAAAAATAAATTGTTAAAATTTATGTTTCGGTGGAATCAGACAATCAGGAAAACTGACAGAAAAACAAACTAATTTGCTGCCAGACTGAAAATGTAAACTGAGAAAAAAATATTCGTCAGAGTAGTCGTTTACACTGGCATTAAGAAAAATGTACAGCAAAAGAGTATAAGCATAGATTTGCTTCATTTTTGAAGGTAGTATTATATTAAACTGTGTAGGTGTAGGTATATAAATTAAATCTGATCAAAAAGAAACACAATCTAAATCATCAGAGTCAGAATGTACAGAAATCAAGGACAGTTTTTCTTGGAAAACTAATGGCTTTATTATAAGGCCCTCTTATTTTTCTTGGCATTGTTGCACATCTGAATTGTTAGGTCTTAAGTGAACATTTGCTAATATCAGTTTTATTCGCTTTCTGCGTCTGTATGAACAACAGGAAATATCATGCAATATTGTCATATTTTTATAATGTAATATGAGGACGAAAACCATTAGTTGCATGCTTAATGTTCATAAAAAGACATGACGTGTAAAATCATCAAGGTGGTTTGCTAAATTTCGTTCGGGTTATATTTTGCGTTATACCCTGCTCTGATCGCTCGACTGAGACGAATTCATGTAGGTAATGAGTTAACTCGATATAAACAATGTAAATATGAGTTCCGCACCCGGTAACTAATTGATAATTTAACAATGTTATTGAATCTAGCTACACACACACACACACACACACACACATATATATATATATATATATATATATATATATATATATATATATATATATATATATATATATATATATATATTGTTTTATCTCAATGCCAAACAACACGTTGCTGTTAACGAGGTAATTCAATGTTTTCGCAAATCATTTTTATAAAGCGCTATGTAAGTGAAACTGATGTAGTTTTATTTTTTTCTCCTTCCACATTTCCCTCAATACCAGTTACCACAAAACACATAATTTTCCGTCGATAGCACCACCGAAACGATTAATCCATCAAAATTGTTCGATTGCCGACACTTTTGCAGTGACTTTATCTATATGTGATGTGGAATGCACATAAACAATAGGCATAATAACAAACCATTAACATTTCCAACTAACAAAAACCGCATGCATCTTGAATTAGAAAAACAAAGTGTGTACTTAGTTTTTATAGTATATAATATTAATTTATATAAATATAAATGAAAGTATACGCATAGTGTAGTAGGTTGTTAAAATATTAGGCACAGTTAGCGAATTTTAAAAATTATACGTTCAAGCGAATTTTTAAACCAAAAAAATTCATCCAATGTGCTTTTTTGTATAGTTTTTACCGTTGGCGACATTTAATATTTATTTTAATAACTTACACTTATTTTAACTTACTTAACTACTTAGTTTAACAACACTTACAGCGTTCTGTGTCCCGAAAATTCAGGTTAATTGTTGTTTAATTTTCATAGTCATAAAAACATGCGTTGAAGTGAGCTAGCTAACTAAATTTTATAATTTCTGACTGAAATTTATCCAAAGATTAAATATTATTCAATAAGTTTTGTTAAACGAGGAGAAATTATTTCAAATTGCTATTGAATGAAAACTTAATTATTTTAATGCTGTTTTTTCGAAAATGGGAAAAGGTTGAGATTTCTTAGACAAAATACAAAAAGTCAGCACTCAACCAGATTAAGAAAATGGCTATAAAACTGTACTTGGAAGCAGGTCATTTGGGTAAAAGTGGGAGAAAACAGATCACCTCATCACGTGGTGACAGTCAAATTTGGGATATCTGCCTCGAAAACAGAAAGAAGCGGGCAAAAAAGCCACGTTTGACTAGAATAATGAAAAAAAGCGAATGGAATTGACCTCGAAATATGACTATTGATGAGTGGAATTAAATAAATATAATTTTTTATTATGTAATCTTCTCAATTCATTTTTATGACCATTTTCATATTTTGCAGGTGTGTGTTTGACGAGGCAATCTTCCATCTTTTGCAGGACACAAGCCCATTTGTGAGAATACATCTCGAGTGAAGCAAGGTTAATACAAACGAGTCTTGGAAAATAGCTCGTTGCCTCAGTTAGTTAAATGGTTTCTTAATAGAGAGAAATACGTGCTTGATATTCCGGCATTCGAGCAGAAACGATACTTCAAGATTCTGTCTTGCCCAGGTAATTCGCCGGATTTAAACCCAGAAAACTTGTTAGAACTGACGAAGAGGAAAATAGCCAAGGAAGTAATCACTAGTAGACAATCATATTATTAAAAAATTGGTATACGTTTGACATCGGTTTGTCAAAAATTTAATACAAACGCATAGGGACTTAAAACAAAAAATAGCATAAGAATATTTACAATTAAATCACATTTTAAAGAACTAAAAATAGAACATAACTGGATAATCGGCGACGATAATCTTGCAGATAAAGAATTTATGTATCTGGGAAGCAAATTTGACGATAACAACAATAATAGAAATGGTATTATGAAGAGTAGCAAATTTACTTACTCCTTGCATTCTGCCCTAAGATTTAAACTTATTCAAAGAAACACGAAAGTTAGGATCTATAAAATAATCATTAAAAACTGGCAAGAGGGTGCTGGAAATCGATCCAGTTGGACGCGAAGATTGAAGGAGGTCAAGGCTCATTGAGGCGCACTAGCACTACATGAAGAAGAAGAAGAAATCATATTCTAGTGATGTATTGAGTTGGCAAAAAAGTTCATTCATATAAAGCTTATCGATAAAAATCAATCAATTTGTCTTTTAACTCTCTTTCCTCTAGTGAAAAGTTCTTCGTTCATAAAATTCCGCAATCACCAGAATATTAAATCATTCATTCTACCAAACCGCAACCCTTCATAATAGAAAATACTTTTAAAATTATACAAGTAAAGTATGATTTTATTTGGATCTCAATCTCACACTTTAATCTTCGATCCACTATCCGATAAAAACATTTTTCTGGTATTTTTACAATGGCCGATCACTAACGGTTTGGTATTCACAGACAAGACAACCTAAATTTAAAAAGCATACAGTTAGATTGGTCAAACATTGCTTTGGTCAATAAAGTAAACTTGCCAACTCACAACGAAAGGTTGAGATTTGAAGATTCCATTCCATTTGATGATTCCATGAAGATTGTCAAACTTCGATGTTTTGAAGATTTTCAATCTTCGAAACTATATGCTACATATAATCTTTAGTTTGCTGATATTTTTGTATTTTTTGAAAGTACCTAATGTTAATTGGGAATGTGAGATTCGATTGTCATAACCATACGTGAATTTTGTGGAAAAACTCTCAATCGAAGGTGAAATTATTTCGTTCTGAGAACTGTTTGGTAGTTGGACTTTTTGGTAGTAGGTTTTCTCATCCATTTCACCTAACCTACCCTGAATAGTTTTACTGTGTCAATATTTGAAGACTAACGAAGCACTAACGAGAACATTTGAACTATTTGATTTTTTTCCTTTTTTTTTATTATCTCAATCTAATGTTATAAAAAAACTAAAATTAATTTAAAATTTTATAATATTCAATATCGCTTTTGTTCAATATCATTTTACATTTTGTTTTTTACTACACCGTTCTTAGTAAATTATTACTATACTGTACAAGTCTTTCGTGAATTTCTAAGTGCTTACCCTGACACCATATATAATTTGACCATGTAAAAAGTGTTTACCACGTTTTATCTCGCACTACGTATTTTTTTTCACTAGTTATTGTAACAGTTTAATCTCAAATGTTGTTAGTATTTTTGGAGCAATTGTTTTTTGCAAATTATTTTGTATGTTAACAACTTCTTATCTAGGGATAGTATTGATTTGAGGTCGATGAGCCAATACATTTGTCTTAATCTTAGCCACACTACCTTGCTTTTAATAAATATATGTTCCATGACATTCATTGATCTAAATGCATGCGACAGTAATCATTTTTGGTTTCACAGCATGATAGTTCACAGTTGTTGAGTCATATCGCTCACTGTCAGGTAGGATTTGGGTATTTAAAAGAAATTGGGGATAAGAAAGGAGCTGCTTCAATTTGGCTAACAAACCATAAAAAGCCTAACCTATAATGATAAAGGTATCTAAATAATATATTTTCGCATTCAAGTACTTTTTTATTTGGTTAACTGATCTACGAACTTTGATCTATGTACTATTGTTCAGTGTCTATTGTGAAAGCCTCGTTTGTTTCGGTTACTATATAGACGGATGACCCTGCGAGGAGAGACCAGGCTTGCATACTGCATTTCAACAGGCAAGAGTATAAAATCCGACTAGGAATTTCCCCTCAATCACTTCACTTCCAAGTTGGATAAAGCCGGATGCTTTCTGATAAGTATTCTACGTTGATTACGATCCAGTCAGTATGCTTCTCGATAGACTTAAGGTTCAGCGGTTAAGCACAAAAAGCGTGCTAACCGTGATTATTTGGTAGCTAATGGCCGTCGTTCGGAGCTCACGTTAAGCTGTAGGTTCAGTTGCTAAAGATCCTCGGTTGCTAATGCATCTCTAATCCAAAATCTTTACATTACCAAAACGCCTAGACTGTGAATTTTAAACTTATCATGCAATATTGGTTTCAAAAATGTTATGTTGAGCTTTAATACATACCTTGACAGTTAGAGCTCAAAACGGATATTTTTTTACAAGTTAATACACAATACAACACATAGAAATAAGATTTAAACTTGAGAACTTTCTGAATATATGAGTTATTTTTGTGATGGTGTGTTATCAAGAACAATAACCTCATTCAATAAAATTTTATTTTTACAAATGCCAATAAATCATCACCAGACAAACAATAGACATTTAATAATTAAATAAACATATACGTTCGATACCTAAAGTAAGATATCAGCTTGTACAATTTTCATTAGCGCTCATTGACAGCATCATGGTAATTCCATTAGCGTCAACGTGAGAGTTGGATGACTAATGCATTAAAATATTCATATCCGAATAACTTCACGAGCAAAATTCATACATAAACGAATTAATTTCGTTTCATAATAAACAGGTATAAGATTACATTCCTTTTTCTTTCGCCGTATTCAATTTGTCGGTTGACACTGAATTTTAATTATGGTTAGTTGGTTTTAGTTTTTATTTTCATTGTTCTAAGTAACGCAAACAAACTATTTTCAGTATATTATGTTTCATTGAAAGACCATTAAGAAGTCCTATTTCATTTTTTTATCTAATTTTACTAAGAATTATAAATAATATATCAAACTGTGTGTTATGAAATGGTTTTTTACAATCATTAAATATTGCGCAATGTGCCACCGATTTCAATACAACATATACTAGAGATAAAAAGGTGTAACACCCACTATACATATTTGAATCAAACTGAATATACACAGGCAAAAATGTGGCATTGTATGCGGGTTAATAAAATGTATTTCCATCAGGTTTTGAGGTATTTTTCGTATGATATTAAGCCAAACAGTATTCTTGCGGTTCTGTTATTGGGTTGATGTAAAAGTTTTGTCCATTTCTGGGTATTAGATGGCATTGCATCGCAAAATCGAAGTGTTAGTTGGTGTAGCATATTTCTAGGCTAATTGAAAAGTTCGTGTAGTGAAAATGACAAGTTTATAGTTGAAAAAATTACTATATTCTTTGGTGTATTGTCTTGATGAAAAATGGCTTGTTTCTTCGCTAAAGAAGGTCTTTTCTCGCGAATGTTAGCATCCAATTGATCCAAAAGATTTATGTAATACTGTCCTGTTATTGTTTTACCGATTTAAAGGTAAGCGATTAACAAAATGCCTTTTGCATCCCAAAAAATTGATGCCATAACCTTTTTGGTCAACCGGAGCTGAACAACCGGGCTCAGTTCACTCTGCCGTTTATTGTCGCAGTTCAGGATCAGAGTGGTAAATCCATTTTTCATCCATACTTACAAAACGATGATTAAAATCTATTTTATTCGTTCGAAAAAGATCCAAATGTTGGTTACAAAGTTTTACTCGAAGTCGTTTTTGATTAGAATTTAACAAATACACCCATCTTGCACATATCATTCTCAAGCCCAATTCCTTTTTCAAAATATGAAAGACCAACACAATTTCACTCAAAGTCTGTCAATTGTCTGTTATACATAACCATATCATATATAGAATTAATTATTTGTTCCGTAGTTGCACTTATTCGACGTCCAGAACGAGCGTCATCATCAAGGCTTGTATTACCTCGTTGAACCCCACTTACAAACCATTGTTTTTGACGGAGCAGACTCCCGTAATACATTTACCATTTCACTATGAATTTCTGTTCCCTTTAAACCTTTTTTTACAAATAATTTAATCATATTTTTCAATATTTTCTATTTTAAAATACTTTTGTACGCATGAATTGACAGATCGACTTGAAACTTCGCATATGCTCATATAAAAGATGAAACTTCAAAATGTAGTAGATTATTTAGTTCTTTTATTGCTCTATAATGTCGTTCCGCGAACTTTTCAATTAGCCTAGTATATTGCACGTGTAAAGCTTTGATGTTTAAAAAAATAATTCATCGAGTACTTGAGAAAAAAATTGTGTTAGTTACGTTTTTTAAATTTTGTTAGGCAATAAAAATGGCAAACATATTCTTTTTTTTTCGGAAAAGGCATGAATGTCTCGAAGATGTAAAATAATATATGTGCTGTTTACGGAGAGGGCGCTGTTGACGATTACACGTACCGTAAGTGGTTCAGAAAGTTTCGTGAAAATAATTCCAATTTTAGCGATGCACCATGTTCTAAACTTGGGGCTGATCTCAACAAAACATTGGCGTTATTGGAGGTGATTAACATAGAAAAACTCGAGAGATCGAAAAAAATCTTGGAATCAACCAGTTAACAGTGTCAAGGTGATTGATTACGTCAATTTGAAGTGAATGGCAAGACCGATGTATGGGTGCCGCATGAGTTACGGGAGAAACATTTCTGCTTGCGATCTCTATTGAACCGCAATAAAATTGAACCATTTTTAATGCGGTTGGTCATCATTTGGTCATATCAGAACGATTTCTGATATATCCCAACACAATTTTCGAGAAAAACCTTTTACATTCTGTACATAGAAAGTTTCGCAACCAATTTCTAACAGACATATATAACGACAAAAGAAATCGGTCTTTCAACAAGAACATTTTTTAGTCAATCTAATCAGTCACAGATATTGTGTTTATCAATGTAATTTGTGGGATGGGTTAAAAATCAGCTAGACTATATAGCAAAATTCTTTTCAGCGATGAGGTTAACATGGTCCTTTTATTCTGCGAAATATAATAATGTGTTCGATGTTTCGCTAAGGGTCGCTGTCAAACGAACTGTGAGCTGCTACTCTGCATAGACTGTCTATTGCTAGTCTGACAAATCATCATGGGACGTTTAACATCAGAGCTACGCTTGTAAATGATCGAAATTTATTATCAAAATCAGTGTTCTATGCACCAAACACTTCGTGAATTATGTGGAGCATATAATCTCTCAATCGAGCGATGTACTAGCCGAATTATCGACAAATTCCGAACGCATTTCACGCTGCTCGATATTACATAAAAAACAAGACAAAAAACTGCGTTTCGAAGAAAATATCGCCGCTGTTGTTGGCAGTGTTGATAAAGATCCAAATTTATGCATTCGTTGCCGTTCACAGGAAGTTTGATTTTGTTGTTAGATTACATGGAAAATTTGATCTGGAGGAGATGTGGTTCCAACAGGACGGCTCTACATGTCATACAGCCAACGTAACAATCGATTTATTGAGGGAACAATTCGCCGAGAAAATTATTTCGAGGGACGGATCTGTTAATTGGTCACCAAGGTCATGCGACTTAACGCCTTTTAATTATTTTCTTAGAGGTTATGTCAAATTTTTTATTTATGCCGATAAACCAGCAGCTATGGACGCGTTGGAATACAACATAACTCGGACAGTTGCGGGCATAAGATCCCAATTGCTTTAAAAAGTGGTCGGAAATTGGACTGACAGAATGCGCTTTGTCAGAAGTGGCGCGGCGGACATTTGTCCTAGATTATTTTCACATATTAATATCATTGAATGTTGGCATCTAATTTGGTTGTTGTTTTATTGGAATTTAAAGTTCGGGTACACTAAATATCACCCTATATAAACAAAATAGCTGTATGCAGAAAAAGCATAATCCTAAAGAAATGACCGAACTAGAACTCTAAGAAGAGCAAGATTTATTTTTACAAAATATGTCTATAAAAATAATTAATAATACAGTAAAAACCACTTAAAATAATCGTGAGAGATTTACAATTAATTAATTAATAAAGTATTATTTATTACAATATATTTCATTAATGTGATGATTCAAAATACGATTCAGTTTTTATATGGTAAGTAGTATGTAACTGATGTCATATTTGGTTATTATAAGTAATTAAAAAAATTGCAATAACAATCCGAACAGTCACTACTTCGCAACTGGAATATAAAATATCCTCTAATCAGTTTATATATTATAGTTATAATATTAAAAAATAATTGTTTATATTTAAAGAGGTATATAAAATCATTTCGAAGCTATTACGACACAGTATAACGCCTTGGCATAATTGACATAGGCAATAACTATAAAAGCTTTAGTTACCTACATTTAGTATATTCTTACAAAACAAATACTATGTTAAACCCCCTTTCATTTTCTTGTGCCTATTTTTAGTTATTAAAATTTTATGTCAATACTTTTTAAAAATGTTTTTCTATTATTTCCATAGAGCTATATTTAGGTTATTACTATGAATAAATATTAGAACTGTCAAGACTTGTTTGTATTGGTGGTATGTTTCCTAATGTTCCAATGAATTTACAACATGCAGGTAAGAATGTGAATGGATTAAATGATAAAATATATTTGTTTATAACATCATGAATGAAATTGGGGTCGTTGTCTTTTGGCAGAGCCCAGTTCCGGTTTTTCTTCATTGCAAACTTTCGCCACTCAGTAACAAATTTTTCTAGTGAATATTAAGGGTTCTAAAAGCCCTGATTTTCCAATTTTCTGTAAAGGGGAGAAAAGTTCCAAAATCCGTATTGAGAAGTATCCTAAAGATGCCCCTTTACTAGATGTTTAGCGATACGCTGAATCAAAGAGATGTGGTGAGGTTGACAAGACGCGAAGGATATCATTATATCCCTAAATTGTAGTTTAATCTTTACAAATCACATTTCTTCAATCACCATCAACATTTTTTTCGTTCAAGTGAGTCGTCTTGCTACATGATCTAACTTCAAAGGTTTGTTCACTGTATGAGGTCCGTAAATATGAAACCCGGAATTTGCCCATAGGTGGCCCTAGCTGTCAATGTAGTTACCGTCAAACCACGTCAATGGCGCCATTTCCTTATTGGCATCTGACAAAGATTTTCAACTCACAACGATTCAAGTTTCACACAACAGAATAGTTTGTAATAGCGTTGAAGATGTTGAATTTTGTATCTGGAAATTACGATTTGCGGACAGTATTGATTTTCTGTTACCATTTGAAGAAAACTGCTGCAGAATCGCATCGATACTTATCGAAGCTTACGGGGAGAATGCTCTTGGTAAATCACAGTGCTTTGAATAGTTGCGAAATGCTGCTCGCCAGGTACAAAAGAAAGTCATTTCTCAAGAAGATCATGGATAACTCCAGCAAACCATCGACATCGACTGCCAGGCTAAATCAAGATAATTCTCTGTGTATGATGGGATCAGAAGGATGTGATCTATTATGAGCTGCTAAAACCTGACGAAACCGAATACTGCACTTCTTAAGAAAATGTCCGAGGCTCGATGACTGGTTTGCATCAAAAGAGTAACATTTATTTTGCTTGGCATCCACAAATTATCAGACCGGTGGCAAAAATGTATAGCTAGCGATGGACAATAGTTCGAATAAAATATTTTTTATCATTTTCATATAACAAACGTGTATTTTCTATACAAAAATTCCTTTTTCATATTTACACGTGGTATATGTATCATTTCATATTTTGAACACACAGATGGGTTAATTAAATAATATTATCAAACGATAGACTGTAATATTTCTTCTAGAATTGTTTTTGCCCTGTTTCAAGTATGATTGAAACAAAATAATCTGGATATCAGATTTTCGATTTTAACAGGACACTTTGATCGATCGATCTCCCTTCCAGCGAATTATCGAAATTTTATGTTTTATGTGTAATTGTAGTGCAATGCATACGAAGCTTTCATGCTTATTACTATTAACTTATTACTAGTATTACTTGTTAAAGCATAGGGGATAAAGGCTCTTTCTATACAGTCACGAAAGACATAATGCCTCGTACTCTTTTTTAACGATATATATTTTATCTAATATAATGAAAATATTTTATATAATATAATGTATATGTTCCATATAATATAATGCATACATTTTATATAATAAAATATATATATGTACAAAAGGAGCCTCTGTTTTCATATATTCTCAGGTATATATTAAATTTATGATCAAGATCGATGAAAAGCATCTGTAGTTTGCCCAACATTCTAAAGATATTTTAAATTTCACTCTAAAAGCTTAAGGTTTGTTTGTTAGCAAATACTTTGCAACATATAATAAGAAATTTTCGACAAAAAACAGGTTTGGTAACTCCAGACGCTTATTAAAGTTCGTTTATTTTAATTAAGTCTAGAATTTATTTACAAGAGCATTAAATTCCAAACACCTGATGAAAATTAATATTTTCCATACAGAAAATAAATCCATATTGAAAACAAATTCAGAATCGTAGTTGCAGAACTTTCTATTATTATTAGCAATATTTCTATTCTTTCGTAATTTTATTTTGTTATTTTGTCTTGAAAATGTTATGTTATTAATAATAATAACTTCTAAATTTAATAAGAAAACAAAATTGTTTTTCAGCAATATTTTCTAAAAAACAACACTGTTTATTTAAAAAAAAATGTATGTTTACTATACTGGTCCTACTATGGTATCGGGGTGGGTGATTGTTTGGCTGGCGATAGAGAGGTCCTGAATTCAAATATATTCAGTACGCAAAATATATTCCAAGTGCAAAAATATTCAGTACGAGATTGGAACTTGTGTGAAAGAAAGAATAAGAATTACATTTTATTGGCTGCATAGATTTAATACACAGACTGAAAGGGAACTAACTTTCATGGATTAAAACAACGATTCTTCACATCATCTGAAAGAAAAAAATTTCTTTCTACAAGATCAAAAACCTAATTGTTTCCAGGAAAAAAAATGCTTGCTAAATGATAAGAAATGACATTTTAAGCAAATATGTGTAAAACCATATTTTGTAAATATTAATTGGTCATTATCCAACGAATAAACTACAACTAATGAACATCGATAAAACATTTTTTATATTAAGAATAATGCCCTAAATCAGCCAAGAACGAGGTGAGGAGGTCGCAACATCCCCACGATAAATAATGATATTTCAAAATGGTAATACAAATTATTTTCATTATGTCAGTGCCCGTATTTAAGTTCCATATAAAACCAAAAACATATTCTGTACGCGAATATCACAATATGCTTCTTATTTGCGTAGAAGCTAGTATTAAGAAGAATGTATTTCTGTTGCTGCCGACCAGATTCGAAATATGTCAGGACTTTTACAACGTGCTCGGAAAAACTTGTTAAAACGGTGCCAGACTTGCACAGACTCAAATGGTGAACATTCTGAAGACTTAATTTAATAAAACAATTAATTATGTATGTCTTAATATGAATAGTTTGGAACGTGTTATAGTATAAAAAATTAGTTTTTTAAAGTTTTTTTTAACAAAATAAACCAAATTTATGCCGAAACGTAAGGAATAAATAATAAATGGCTATAAAAAATTACTTTTCTGAATAAATATCATATCAAACAAAAAATTGTATTCCGTTCGATCTAAAGAAACACGACGATGTAAGGTTGCCAATTCTAAAAAGTTCTGAAAGTTTTTCGACGAAATTGTTGCATTTTGAATACATGTTAGAATCGTGGGTTCAGTTTAGGAAAGTTATTTCCCTTACACCCTGTATATTGACATTGGAAATTTATTATATTTGGCTATAAAGTAAAGCCAAAGCTTACGTAGGAATGTTTTGAGGTTTTGGGAATAGATGAAAGTTAGAAGGGGCCAGATCTGGTGGATGCTCCGAAAACTCGTAGGTCCTTCAATTTGGCCATTAGAAGAACATCTCTGTGAGTAATACTGTCCTGTTATTGTTTTACCGGTTTGAAAGTAATCAATTAATAAAATGACATTTGCATCCCCAAAAATTGATGCCATAACCTTTTCGGTCGATCTTGACCACTATGGCTGCTTCAGAGCTGAACAACCGGGGCTCAGTCCACTCTGCGGTTTGTTGTCGTTTGTTGTTCAGAATAATAATGGCAAACCCAAGTCTCATTTATAATTACAAAATGAATGTTGAAATAGATCCAAATGTTGATTAGAAAGTTTTACTCGAAGTCGTTTTTGATCAGAATTTAACAAATGCGGCACCCATCTTGCACATAGCTTCCTCAAGCCCAATTCCTTTTTCAAAATATGAAGCACCCGTTCAGTTGAGATGTTCATGGCCTTAGCAATTTCATTCAAAGTCAATTGTCTGTCACCCATAAACATATCATGTATAGAACTAATTATTTGTTCAGTAGTTGACCTTGTTCGACGTCCAGGACGAGGATCATCCAGGACCAGGCTTGTACGACCACGTTGAAACTCACCTGCCCACTTACAAACCATTGTTTTTAGAGGAGCTGACTCCCCTAATACATTTCCATTCCACTATGAATTTCCATTGCCTTTAGACCTTTTTTTACAAAAAATGTAATCACTGCACGATTTTCAATATTTTCCAGTTATTAAAAATATGTTTACTTTAAGCTTTTGTTTTTGTACCAATGAATTGACAGATCGACTTGAAATTTCACATGTGTTTATATGAAGGATAATACCATAGGTGCCTCCATAGGTGCCGCACCGCGAACTTTTCAATAAGCTTGGTGTATATATTATATATTCTTGATAAGTAGTAATGCCAGTAAATATTGAGCAATTTGTTTTAATATTTAATGCAAAATATATAAAATTTCCTAATATTTAATGATTAGTTTTCTTTCAGATCTGGCATATATTGTACGTTATTTTGAAACAAATTTATTAGTAACTGTTCTGTTTTATATTACTATTTTCGACATTTTTTTATCGAATTGTACATTTTCACTCAACGTTTTCGCAAGAAATTTTAACGCCGGCCTTTTTTAGTTTATTTTCATCAGTTTTCATAACGAAACCGTAAGGTTTACAACAGCCAGACGCGAAACAGAGCGGAAAAAAATAAACTATTCAAGAACAAGTGTTAATTATAATGTTTAAGTACTCATCTTGAGGTCAGCTCGTTGCAATATTACCAACGTTGGGCATTGGGCTGTATAATTAGAAGCGTGAAATACTACAGGGGGTGGTAATAAAGTTAGTTTTAATGGAGTTATGAACACGCAAAGAACAAAGCTAAATATATAATTTCTTGTAATAAACTTTCACTAGACATAGTTGATACTTTTACTGTGAAAATGAGTTTAAGATGAAAGATTGTCGTGCTACGATTTCTCTGCATGTACATAAAAACTCCAAAAATTATAATGGCTCATATAACTATAAATTATTCTGCGTCATTTGTATCTCATAAAAAAATATTCACACCTAAATCAAAAGCGTTGAAGCTGCTTTATTAAAATATAGCGTCTTATATCTTTATCCTATACTTTTTGGCTGATATAAGTTGGTAAGGTTTTATATTTGAAGATGTTCAGTGTGTTAAATTATGCCAATAACTTTTCTTCAACCTTTTGAATGTTTTTGAAGCGAAGAATTGATTAAAGCTCTTTCAGCAAAATGAACCAAACCCAACAAAAGTTGTTGGCGGAAGAAGCACTTCGAAGCAAATTGTCGCCGTTTTAATTTTGGAATAAATGGGCATGTGGTACACAACTATTTGTTTGCCAGAAGCTTTTGAAGAAAAAACAACCAGCGACCCAGGATAATTCTTCACCATGACAATGCGAGCTCTCACATATCGGACCGAACAATTCAATACTTGACCGGTCAAAAAATCGAATTGATGGGTCATTCGCCGTACTTTTCTGATTTGGGGCCCAATGGTTTCTTTTTGTTCCCATCCGTAAAGAATAAACTCCGTGGTCAACAACTTTCGACGTCAGAAAAAGCGACTAATGTGTTCAACATGCATGTTTTGGAGATACCTCAATTAAATGGAAAAAGTGTTATGAAAATTGGTTTAAACGTATGCAAAAGTGTATCGATCATCACTGAGAATATTTTGAAAAACAATAAAACCATTTTCAATGATAAATATTTGTTTTTATTTATTATTCCGTATACATAAATAACAACCCTCGTATAATCGACAATATAATATTAACAATAATCATCTAAAGAGTTTTCCAGTAAGAGTGGTAGAACTTTGAAACGTAATAGCGGCAACACTGTTTCAAATGTAAATATCACTCAGACTGCTGTGTTCAGTATTGTATTTTTTCATTATGGAAAGAAACCGTGGACTTCCACTTTGAAGAAAACATATTCTTTTCCAGCGAAGCGCACCTCTGGTATAATGGGTTTGTGAATAAACATATCTGCAGGATTTGGGCCAATGAAACTCCTTAAGTGATTTAGGAGTTATCTCTCCACCCTCAGAAAGCTACTTTTTGATGCGGCTATTGTGTTAAAGGTGGACCTATTTTTTGAAGATGATAATGAAAGTCCAGGTACTTAATGATCGTTATAAAAATATTATTATTGGCCTCAACTAATAGATGAGAATATAAACAATGTTTTCTTTTAAAATTCGGTGTGACTTATCACATATCTGGCCAGATAAAAGATCTCCCAAGATGCGATATTTCACAAAATTGTCATGTCAACAGGTGACCATCTGAAGTCTTTGGATTTTTTGTGTAATTATGTTAAGTCTCTGGTTTACAGAAATAAATCTCGAACAATTATTAACATTAAACGAAAAATTTAGGCCATCATTGAAAGTGATATGTGTGAAAGAGTAATCGCAAATTGGGCTTCTAGAATGCATTCCACCAGTTGAAGCCGAGGGGTACATTTGAACGGCATTACCATCAAAACATAATGTCATTATTTGTTCTTCTAGGTATAATAAAAGTCACCGGATTGTCACCTATATATATCATTGTGGCTTATTTTAACAGTTCTGACACTCTTGACACTTCTTTCTTCTATCTATGGCAATGAGACTATTTATCGTCTGGCCAGAAATGTAGCGGTCGGTAGAATTAAAATTTTAAATATTAAATTTAAAATTAAAACTTCTATTACCTACTATGGGAATTCTTCCTTCATCTTAAAAGTGGAAATTTTTAGCACGGTACAACTTGAGTGGGAGTACCCTACTGGAGGTTGACAACAAACCATGACCAGTTAAAAACAATTTGTCTCCTCAATATCACATTCAGTGTATAAATATAAGCAGGTGGCGCTAAATAGATTTATGACTGATTTCAATTCACTCATTCTATATCATAAACGGTTGTTACTCTATTGTGCTTTCTCGGTTTTCCACATGCAAATATTATATCTTCTACTCTAATTTTCAACTGAGGAATGAGGTGTCGGGATGCTTTTTGAAATATCTCATCTGATGTCTCCTCGATTTTCGGAAGGAAATGGTTTTGCAAAACACTTTGTAATCTGGAATGATGTTTTAAAATATTTAACCCGTTACAAAATGTAATTCTCGTCTCTTCAAAAAATTTATTGGTTTGAAACACCAGTAGATTTTCAAGAACTAATTTGCACGCAGAAATACCAAATAAATTTATAACTTTAACATTTTTTCCAATGTAAAATAAAAAACCAGATATTTTAATTATTCTAGAAAATATGATCTTCGAAAAATATTAATTTCCCCAGCGAAACCTTCGTCAACAACAGATGGTTCCATGAAATTTCAAAACTGAAGTTCCTGACACTATTAATTAAACATTCACCAAGTCATATATTACTGTATAACTGTAACTATATTGACTGTAAATGAGGACAAGCTATAAAAAGTATACATGATTCGATCTTGACGAGGAAAATACTTGTATAGTGGTTGAGTTATCTAAATGGAATGAAGTCTTAAGAAGGCGTGCATAACGAAATAATTTAATATTAATTTATCGAAAACATTATCGTATGTACTCAACCTGTCAAAAATTATTAAAGATATAATTTTCTCTAATATACACAAGAGCTTTTCTAATTAACAACAAAACCAATATAAAATATTAATATCAATAATAAACCAATAACAAAAAAAAACAATAATCAACACACTGACTATTACAACTAGCTAACATTGCGATATACGAGGTATGACTATTAAATAATAAGACTGACACTGTAAAACATTTTATTTTGATTTCATATATATTTACTTATTATCACCTTCAATATACACCTCTCCTCTATACCTACAACGCTCCATACGAATCTTCGATTGTTGGAAACAGTGCTGGAAGTCTTCTTCTGTTAGCTCCTTCAGAACGCGTGCCGCCACTGTCTCTTTCACAATCTTCAACGGACTGCAAACAGATAGAAGTACGGCGCAAGATCTGGCCAATAAGGTGGATGGCCTAACACTGGGATGTTGTACTTGGCTAGAAACCTCTCGACAGATAATGCGGAATGAGCCGGCGCATTGTTTTGGTGGAGAAGCTATGACGTCCTTCCACAATTCAGGTCGTTTTTTCCATATTCTTTCACGGAGTTCAGCAAGAACGTGAAGGTAGTACTGTTGATTAATAGTTTGACCTTCAGAAACCCAGTAAAGGTACATAATCCCATGAATATCTAAAAAAAACTATCATCATTGCTTTGAATTTTGATTTGCTCATTCGAGCTTTTTTAGGTCTCGGTGAATTTGGGCTCTTCCAGTGCATGCAAAAAACCACGACTCGTCACATGCTATTATCAGTTCCAATAAGTTTGGGTCATTTTCAATGACATTCAAAGTATCAATATAAACACTTTTGCGAGCTTCTTGTTGTTCAAACGTGAGAATTTTAGACACCATTTTGGTACACATTTTTTGCATATAAAAATTTGCCGTACGCATTCTTTGTCATTTCCTACAGTTTCAGCAATCGCACGAATACTTAACCGACGGTCAGATCGAACTAGATTACCGATTTTTTCGATATTGTCATCCGATTTTGAAGTGGAAGAGCGACCCAAGCGTGGATCTTCTTCAAAGTCTTCTCGGCCCTCTTGAAAACGCTTAAACTACTCAAAAACACGTGCATGCGATAAACATTCATTGCCTTACACTTCTTTCATTAAATTATAAGTTTTAGTAGCGATTTGTCCTAGTTTCAAGTACAATTTTAACAAATCGTTGTTCTATTGTTACACTTAACAGTTTCCGGCGAAACAAAAAAACAACTCTAATGCGAACAAAGGCTACGGTTATACGGATTTGTTTACACAAGCGAGAGGTACTGCATTCGAAAGAGAAGGCTTCACGCTAAACAGCTATTGGTCGCTGGCGTTTGGCACATGCAAAATTTTTCTGTAGCAGCGTCAGTCTCGTTATCTCAACGTTTGTTTCAGTCTTCGAAATAATTTTGAACTTCTGGTATTTCCATCAAAGTAGGCAAAAAATTCTTTGGTGGAAGTGGATTCTTCAATCGAAGGAAACGGAAAAAATCACACGATGCCATATTTGGCGAATGTGGCGTTTGTAAACGGGAAGCAAAAACCATTAATTGTTTTGCTACATTTGTTTTCTGAATGGATTCTAATATTTAATCGGCGATTACACAGTGCAGAAACTTTTGATTTGGTTAATGTATTCTTCGTTGGTTGACGTGGAAGATCTTCCTGAACGAGGTTCATCATTAACTGTTTCTCTACCATCACTAAAGGCCTTGTACCACTTGAAAATATTTTTAATCGATATTCATCTTCATAACATTTTTAAATGCATTATCAAAATAAATTGCGCTCCTTAGATAAAAATGAATGCAAATTATTTGCTCGATAAATGTATCACTTTAAAATATATTTGTTTTTATATATTACACAGGCCTACAAAATAAAATGTTGCTGCATAGAATTTTAGAACTGATTTTAGCTATATTTCGGGTGATAAATCTAATTATGAAATCAGTTTTATTCTATCGGCTCTACTTTATTAGATACATCCACTTATCTATCAATGTTTTTTTTAATTTAATACATTTAAGTATGAGGGTTCTAAAATTATTATATAAGGATTGGTTCCTGTATATTTGTTCTATTATCAGTCTGCCGTTGAGTTAGTTCCAGGAAAATCTATCATAGCATTTCCTTTCCGTTAACTGAAGCGACTTTCAACGCCTGAACTACAGTTGAGGTTGGTTAGTGGCCACACCAAATATCTTTGCATCTTGTGCTTCTGCGAGAGCAGCGAATTTTTTGAGCTATTATCTGAGTACGCGAATTAAAAAGGGTATTATTTGGAAAATTTTTTAATTTCACACAGAGTAAAATGTTTACAGGCTGTTTTATGATGCGGCTCCCGAAATCATTATTACACTTAAAGGCAAACAACAGACTATTGGCACTATCGGCAAATTGATAGAAAGGCCTTTGTGGACGACCGGTAATTAACGCGAGAGTACTGTTTTTTTTAAAAGCAGTTGGATTTTATTTTAAACCATCTGTGTAAAATTCCTAACATCGTGCCTAAATGATATTCGTTGTGAGTATATGGATTGTTTGCTTGCAACTGAAGGCACCAGGTATATATTGCCGCCTGTTCTTAGTTGTACGTGATTGTAGTCTATGTTTGGAGATAATTCAAATTGCACAATTTATTTTAGCACTTATTTTTTTCCGTCATATACGTAACCGACATATGTTCTCTCATTCAGAATAAGGATACTTATCCACATTCAAGAACAACATAGTGTGCATATTTGGTGAATGAATATTAATAACTCATGGGGTGTTAACCGATGTTAATAGATATTAAATGGCCATGATTTAGAGTCAATGATAAGTCCAGTTGCCAATATTGCCAATATTACTGCTATTGGCAACGAATAAATTCATATATCATTTTCAATACTATAAAAATAATAAAATTATAAAAAATTTAAAAAAAACTATATTTTGAATATAATGTCCTCAACATTATCGATTCAAAAATGATATAACATTCTACTGAATAATCAGCAGATGCACTGAATATACATTTTGGGGGATATCATATCTTCACTGCGCCTTCCTTATAATCTATAAAACAAAACAACAGAGGAATTATATTTTAACTAGAACCAAACCGCATTTCCGTCTCACTTTCGCCCAAAATAAACAATTTGGTTGTAAACTTGAGAAAAAAAATGGGAAAAAGGAGAAACTCCACGAGCATCCCGAATAGGAAGTGGTGTTTTTTTCAGTTAGTTAGGTCGCATCTAGAAACGCGACCAGCGATGCGTTCAAACCGTGTTTACACTGCGAAGTCGACTAACTCGCCCGCTTAACCCGTTTTTGGGTTAAGCGCAACTTGGCAACGAGATAGTTTTTCGAATAATAGTTTAAGGCATGTTTGTTTTAATATTATTATCAGACAAACAAAAAGATTTTTTTTTAAATGCATTATGGAACATATGCAATAAAACCATCATTTTTGATACTGATATCTGAAGTAGAAATAGCATTTAAATATTTGTTTAGAAACCATTATTTGGAAAGCAATTAATTTGTTTATATTTCATGACACTAAAATTCGTACTAAAAGAAAAATAAATGGGTACCATATATATATGCCAAAAAATGTATCAAAATATTGATGTTCAAATACAATAAAAAACATAATGGCATAATTTTTATTCAAAGCTTATTAATACAAGGGTTGCTATTTATGTATCCGGAAATGGCAACAATGGTGTTGCTAGGCGCCATTTGGCATATACATCGTAATGTTTGACGTTGTTGACTGTATACGTACTCAGAACTTTTTGTCATACGGACGCTATTTGTGTTGTTTAGTGACTTGAAAATTTCATCTCAGTCAAAAAATGGGATTAACTTCTGAGAATTTTCGTGCGATGATTTACTACTACTTTCGATGTGGATTATCTCAACAGCAGTGCATCTATCAACTCACTTTGACTTTGGGCTATGAAGCACCACCTAAAACCACTATATATCATTGGTTTAGTGAATTCAATCGTGGCCGTCGTTCGCTCACGGACTAATTTAAAGAAGGTTGTCCAAAATCGGTTGTTGCGCTAGAAAACATCGATACTGTGCGGGAACTGATAAAGCAAGATCGTCATTAGACATACCCTGTCATTACGCATACACAAGATTTTACATGAATATTTATCCGTAAAAAAGATTTGTGCGCTATGAATTCCGCAGAATTTGACAATTGCACAAAAAACGCTAGTGTCAATTGGTGCAAAAAAATGCTCAAAAAATACAATCGTGGTACGTCAAAAGTCGTGAATAACATCTACACAGCTGACGAATCTTGGATATATGCGTATGAGCCCGAAAGTAAACAGCAGTCGACTGTATGAGTCTTTCAAAATGAGCCAAAGCCAAAAAAGTTGTTCGCGTAAGAAGCACTTCGAAGCAAATGGTCGCCTGCTTTTTTTCGGATTAATGGGCATGTAGCTATAGTGCCATTAGAGAATCGTAGAACCGTCAATTCTGAATGATACACAACCATCTGTTTGCCAGAAGTCTTTGAAAAAATAAGAAAAACAACGAGCGACGCAGAATCATTTTTCACCATGACAGCGTGAGCTCTCCCACATCGGACGAAACAACTCAATATTTGACCGGTCAAAACATCGAATTGATAAGTCATGCGCCATACAGTCCTGATTTGGAATCCAATGATTTCTTTTTGTTCCCGTTCGTTAAGAATACACTACGTTGTCAACGATTTTCGACGCCAGAAGAACCGGTTGATGCATTCAAAATGCATGTTTTGGAGAGATCTCAATAGGAATGAAAAAAGTGTTATGAAAATTGTTTCAAACTTATGCAAAAGTATATCGATTATCGCGGAGAATACTTTGAAAAACAATAAAACCATTATCAATGGTAAATATGTCTTTTTATTTATTACTAGCAGTATTACTAGCAGTTTATTACTAGCCACGCGTTGCTTTGGCGCAATCTGGTTAAATAATTAAATCAAAATGAACGTAAATAGAAATATGTAAAAATTCAATGTAACAATGCAACTGGAAACATTGAAAATGCTAAGTGACAGCAGCTGTCAAGAAGCACGCTGTCCGGCATGAGCAATGTTTAGTATTGCTTGTGTTGCTGTTACGTTCAACAGATGGCGCTCCCATTGCCGTAAAATATTTAATATAGCGTGTGTTGCTTTTACGTTCAATAGATGCCGCTGTTTTTCAAAAAAAGCATGTTTTTATCTCTCACAGGTGTGACAGCTATATAATAACACGCTGTATATAAATACACGCGCGAATTCGAATGCAACGTTGTGTCAAAATTTCAAAGCAATCGGTGAAGAACTTTCGGAGATTTACGATTTTGAACAAATGAACATTTGCATTTTTATTTATATAGATTCCGAGCAACCCTCGTACTTATATCTAATAGCCCCTTGTTCTGCATATTTTCCTACAGAGCTCATCAATGTTTTTGAAATCTTTTTCATAGAGTTACCAAATATTATTACCAGTCAAAATAGTACTACAAGTGTAATTGTATATCTAATAAACTCATATTTCCTTCATTATACACATACATTTATATGTGGATTTTGTTTGTATAATTTAATTGGTTTGTCTTCCTTTAGTTTTCCTCGTAACAAAGGAATGTTTACATGAGAGATTCTTCTAGCAGGATGCCGTCAGGGACCAGGTCCAATTTATATTTATGCCATTCTCCAATCAACTCGGCTTGAGGTCCGCAACTTCAATTTCAGTACCGATGTAATAAATTTAAATAGTAATGAATTACCCCGACGTCAACAAGAAAAAAGCTATTGTTCGCAATAAATTGTTACTTTGCGGAAAGATATCTCTTTTCCTGCAATTGTTGGAAATTCTAATTCGATGTCAGTTTTTATCGTTAGATGTAAATAATAATATTTGTTTTATAAATCTGTTTATATATGATCGTCTAGCAGATCGTTCTTATATGTATGATATTTATGAATGAATGATTAACTAAACATAATTCCATAGGTCCCCAAAACGTGCCCTTTATTTTATTAATAGTACATATATTGTTTTTCATGAACATTCAAATTATACAGATTCCGGAGATTCTTGTTATACATGCAAATATATTTATATATATATATATATATATATATATATATATATATATATATATATATATATATATATATATATATATATATATATATAAATGCGGTCAGTTTATAGACGCATTTTTACGAAAAATGCTTTAGTTAGGGTATTCCCTGGTATCCCACTACTGTCCTCAATATCTAAGAGATAATTAAAAATGTCTTGTTATGAACAATTTCAGGAAACTTTGTTTAAATTATAAGCTGATCTTCTATCTCCAAGTTGTCCATTCATTATCCTACAATTCCCTAAGATACTATAAGAAATTGATCCTGTTTATTTATAATGTAAGCGCTTGATTTAACCACACTAACTATCCATCTGGCCCCAAGATGTGGCTAAATGGGTAATACAAAGGAAAAAATACTAGAACGAACATGTAGAAAGAATGGGAAAAAACAGACTTGTGAAAAGCATAAAACACAATATATGGATCTTTCCATATTAGAAAGAGGAAGAAGAAGAATAATATTTAATGCCTAATTAATAGATTATTATTTCCTTTTATTTATTTCATTAATGAAATACGAATGTCTAATATCGGTTCTAAACATCTATGAATTATTGTTTTCATAATAAAAAATCGATTCATTTCGCAACGTAGTCCCGTATTAGATCGATATACTTCGACAAACATTTTTTCAATTTTTGTATCTTCAAAAATGCAAAACTTGTTGAATTGTGCTAAATAGTCTTCTGTTTCAGTGATTTCTTCATGTTTGGTAAGAGAAATAAGTCCGAAGGGACCAAGTCCTTAGAATAGATAACGAAAATTGATCAGTTTCACTGTTGCAACGCTAAACGAATAAGTGTCGTGAATCATTGTCGTGGCGAAACAACACCAAATTCTTCGCCAAATGAGATTTTTTCGTTTCCAAATAAACCAAAAGTTTCCAAATTCTTCTTAGTTTCTTATTCTTCGATAAATTTGAAATTTCAAAATAATCCACTGTGATTGTCTTGCCCTTTACCATATAGTCGATGAATGTAATGTTTTGCAAATCCCAGAAAACAGCACCTACCTTTCAGGCTGATGAAAGCATCTTCGCCATCTTCGAGACCATTGATAACGGAATTCAGGATATTCTGATCGGACCAAATCCACTGTTTTCACAGATCCGTCATTACTGGTATGTTGTGATAAATCCAAGTCTCATCATCAGTCATGAATTATCGCAGAAACTACTTCGAGTTGTGCTTATATAAGTCTAAACACCGTTATGAAGTGATCCCTCGATTCCGTTTCTGATCCGTAGTGAGCAAACATGGCACACTCACCAATCGCTTTACGATCGGCCAACTCAATGTCATGGATTTTATTGACAATTTCCTAAAATACCTTTGCGATCGCACCACCACTTATGAGAAAAATATCTGACTTTTCACTCTATCCTCGTATATGAAGTTGTAATAATAAAATCCAAAAAGACAAACCAAAATGTTTGCAACATGGATTAGAATATCCTGAATTCCATTATCGGTAAATCCGGAGTATCAATTCGTGTTTCTCATCTCAGAAGCTTTCTCAAATTGATTTTATATTGTCCAAGGATTGAGTGTTAACTGAAGCGAAAGCATCGCCGGTTTTGTAGCAGATTATTTCTCGTTTACATAAGAAAAAAAAAGTATAAGAAGTTTGATATTTTTCCAGCTGTAATATTCCAGATTATATCAAGAATTAGAGCTGCTGTACATCATAATAGAATCTTCAATATTGAATTTTGTCATTCAATTTTTAATGGCATAAATATACATACTGGTTATAGAAGTGCTTAAAAATATGGTTTATGTTACAGTAATTGGCACAATTTTTTTTTTACAATTTAAGCATAATCGGAATAGTAGAAAAAAAAAAGGGTCATCAAATTAGTACCATATATTTTTGCAAAACGTCATAGCAAGCATTTTTCTTATTCCCAAAATTGACATTTAAGTTTCATATTGCTTCACAAATAATCATGAAAATATATACAATTGCACAGCGTATACAAATTGTTCAAATTATGATTAAAATAATGTATCTATTCGGGCTACGTTTCGCGCATTACGTGAAATTTATGTTCAACATAATCGACCTACAGGGCTTACTATTTGTAATTTAATTCAAAAATTCGAATCAAATGGTAGTCTTTGTGGTTCTAAAAATCCAACCCGTCAAAAACTTAAACGTATTGCTGAGAATATTGATGCTGTGGGCCAAAGTATGAATGAAGATCCAGAACAATCAATTACACGTCGTTCTTAAGAACTTGGGCTTCCTTATGGCACTACTTGGAACATTCTTCATAAAGATTTGCATTTCAAGGGGTATAAAATTCAGTTTCAAACCCAAAAACTCAAACCAAATGACCATTTGTTACGAAGAAATTTTGCAGATTGGGCTTTAGAGTAACTTGAAACAGATTAATTATTTCATGAAAAAATCATCTTCAGCAATAAGTTGATTTTTGGTTAAATGGCTCTGTAAATAAGCAAAATTGTTACATTTAGAGTGAAGAAAACCCATAAAAATTAACAATTTGTTTGGTTTATGGTCTGGAGATGTAACTGAATTGGTACTTCTGTAAAACCGAAAATGGAAATACAATTACTGTATTTATTGAGAGAAAAGTTCAATGACTTTCAATGCCTCAAGATCATGCGATATAACTCCATTAAACTTTTTTCTCTGGGGTTATGTGAAATCATTGGTTTACACCGATTTATGTAGCATAGTGATCAAAAATTGGTATTCCAGAACAGTATTTTTTTAAAAATTCAGATGGGATCATTAACATGAATTTTCGCTAATAGAAACAGCAAAGCTAAAAGGAAATAATGTAACTATTCAATTTGATTGAGATTGAATTATTTCCTAATTATATTAACATGGTTAGCCAAGCGCGCATCCATAAATTAAAAACAACTAATTTGGTATTTTATGATAAAACGTTAGCTGGGTCCACACCAATAAAAATTTGCGTGTGTGTTGAATTTACTGTGAGGCGAAAATATTTACGATGCAAAATTACTACACACAGTCAATAAATACTTGTGTTGTGCGCGCTGGTACGTCCCGCTCCGTTTGTGTGTGCAGTGGGATGTTGGTAGGTGTGTGATTAGGTTATTCCAAGAAGCGTCAACAATAAAGCTGTGTATATTTTTCAGTGTTAATACTTTTTCTATAGTAGAATCTGTAGAATATCTCTAGTTTATACTTTTCCATTTTAGTACAAATGCTTTATCCAATAACGCCTTTTCTTGATTGATTTTTGATGGTGATTTCTTGGTGTTTTATTTCCCCTTTTCCTTGACTATTGTTCATTATTATGAATGCAACACACTTTTTCAACTTAATGTTATGCTGGGACATGCTTTGACTTCAATCAGCTACCCAATAAATAATAAATTACCAAATAATACATTACAATATAGCTACATCTCGTAGATGTCTTTTTGAAACTGAACACATCAACTGCACTTCAATAACACGTCCACACAGAAATCCTGTGGAATGGTGTGGTGGAATGTGGAAATCTGCTGCAAATTCGTTTGACGTTCGCGAAAAAACCGACAACAGGTGGTTTGTGATTCCAATACAAAGATTCCAATAAAAAAAGTGAGTCACTGGTATAATATTTTAAATATTGTCTAATATATATTGCACGGCTTATAACAAACCAGATATGCAACATGTTATCAGGGAGTTAACCTACATAGTCTAGTTAAACCTGTATACCATTTTACATGATATATCGATATTATGTATTATCAAATATAGATATCTATATAAAAGTCCGACCAATAAAAATGCAATACATGAAAACATGGTTAGATCTGATTCGAAGAATGACCAAAATCCACTACGGTTGGGCAATTTCGTTACAAAGTACGAGTAACGTACCGAGAAAAGAGTCAAAAAGAAAAAAAAACGAACGACCCGAGTCGTGATCGACCCGGATTATCGATTTCTATCGATAGTTACGCAACAGCCCTAATTTTCGGTTGCGCGATTTGCAACGTTGCCTGTTCAAGACTATGATGGATTGCATATCGTTTTGCAAGGTTGAGGATATTAAAACGTTTCGAAAAAATTGTTGTGGAGCAAAAAAAAATCTTAATTAGAATATTTATATTAATCAGAAGTAGCTAATTGGTTTGTTGGAAAACACGGTGCATCGTTATTTTCAATTGGGTTAACTATAAACCTGTTGAAAATTACTGATATTCAGTATAGTTGTACATTTTTTATATGTGATTTATTTATCACAGTAGTATCACAGTATTTATCACAGTAAACAATTTTCCAGAGCAAAACATCACATTTTATTTCCGTTCAGTTTCTTTCCTTTAACACATTTCTCACTCATTAACTCCTGGTTCACCCCCTACATAGGGTTTCATTAGCACGAAAAGTAAAAAGAAGGAAGGGGAAAGCCAAAAAATTTCTTCAGCAGCACTATTTTCTTCTGCACCCTTCTATTTCATTCGTTCTCAATCTCTAGAATCATACGTTCAAACCTTCATATAATATGGGGTCGTTCTTTAAACGACTTTTTTTAGTCTTTCGGGGGGGTAAGTATCAAGCTATTTTGTTTTACTGTCATTTCCCTTCGTGATATTGGTGACAGTTTGAGTTTGGCCGTTGTGCAGTGCAGAGAAAGAGATAATACCGTAAAATTGTTGTAATTTACATTATAAAAAATAAGTCAATTATTGCAACTTAAGGTGAATTTAGGCGAAAATGTCCTAATTGTCTGGCGCATAATAAACCAATAATTGATCGCTTATTGAAGCAATTTCAAGCTTCATTGAACAGTCGGGGAGAAAGTAAAGATGAATCTGCAGAAGCATTGATTTAATGACCTAGTGCAAAAATGGAAATTTCTCCACCCTTTGTATGCTAAATTTTGATAGGTGATTTGCACATGTTTCATGATAAGATCTCAATTATTCAAAACCTGTTGACACACAATAATAAGCGATTAGAATACTGTAATGCCCTCATAAATTGCTTCCTTTCCATCAAATTGACAACTTTCATGCTAAATTAATAATTACCGATTATTATTTTATGGGGATTTTTGAAGGAAAAGGTTTACATAAATAAACCTTAAACCATACAGTAACTCAAGGACAGCATTTGTGCTGAAAGTACTGCATTAACAGCAGATAAGTTGACAAAGGTTATGGAAAATGTGTTTAAAAGGACACAAAGTTGCATTGATGCTAATGGCTTACATTTGATTGGCATAATTTTCAAAAAATTAGTAACACAAAATTTAAAGGAGAAATAAACATAATCTGTCTTGTTTCTTTTAAAAATTATAAATAATCCAAATTGTGGCGTGACACTTACCCCAGCCGTTAGAATTGGATGAGCATAATCTACTTTTTTTAATAACGGCTGTTTCAAATAGGGCGGTTTTTTAATTCTTAAATAAAAAACAGATGGCGTTGTGAATTTGCTTAGGTCTAGTTTCATTTCAGAATTGTAATGTATGACATTCATACAAAATGGGATGGTACACAATACAACGCGTTAAAACTGTTGAAATTATTTTATGAAAATGAGCGTTCAGTGAAAAATCTTTTTAGAAAATTACGTGATATTTGCGGTTTGCACAATCGTCCATCTGACAGCACTATTAATCGAATTGTTCAAAAATTAAAAAAAACTGGTTCGGTCCAAGATAAAAAAAAGCGGTATATAGTTGTAGTTCTCGTTCGCAAGAGCGTATTGATTTGGTATGTTGCTGAATACCCACAAAAATCTATTAGTCGACGTTCACAATAATTTGGACTCAAGTGAATCCGCAACATGGCGTATTTTTCGAAAAGATTTAGCTCTGAAGGTATATAAGGTTCAAATAACACAAAGAACTAAAGCTAAAAAAAATTGTCAATTGGATCAAAGAACAAAGAGATAATGTTTCTTAGATAAGAGATAAAGAGATAATAATAAATAAATTGATGGCTATAATTAATAAACAAAATCGCCGCACTTGAGGCTAGGAAAATTTACGATTGATTCATGAGAAACCGTTATATCCTAAACGAGTCACTGTATGGTGTGTATTATGGTCTGGAGGTGTAATTGGGCCGTATATCTGTCAGAACGCTGCTAGTCAAGCTGTAACTGGGGATGATAACTTGATTTTTGTGGGTTGAATTAAATAATATTAATCTGGAGGATATGTGGTTCCAACAGGATGGCGATATACCCAGCTCTTCTAATGAAACAACTAATTTATTGAGAGAAAAGTTTCCTGGACAAGTTATTGCAAGAAACGGTGGTGTTAATTGGCCACCCAGATTATATGATTTGATACCGTTGAACCATTTTCTTTGAGATTACGTGAAAATCCAGGTCTATAAGAACAATCCACAATCGATTCCTGAACTAAAGGATGAAATTATTCGAGCCATTCGTGAGATAGAGCTACGGTTATGCCATAACGTCATCCAAAATTTTGACAAAAGAGTGGACGTCTGTGGACCTGCAAGAGGAGGTGTTTCAAAGGAGTTTAAATATTATACACTATACTTCAATTATCAATAAAAAGTTTTTTGAAAGCAGCGCAAATTCAGTATTTGAATTGAAGACCCCTTTACAACCTATTTAATTCCAAAGTTTAGTAGGAGTTACTAATGTTTTCTAAATAATATTACCAATATATAAATTGAAATGGTAGTTCAAATCTTCAAGCATGTTTTCTTATCATCAATTCTTTCAGTCCTCCGTGCGGTGTAGCGTTATGCTCATGAAACCACACACAGTCCAGGCTGATTTGCTTCAATTTCGACCATAAAAAGTTGGTTGTCAATTCGCAATATCATGTTTCTTTGATGATAACCGCGTTGGCAACTTCATCTTCGAAAATATACGGACCAATGACGCGGATCGCGGATCAAGAACCATATCAAGAAGTGTTTATCAGCATGTAATGGTAGTTCAATAAACTCTCTTCATCCCGAATTCCGTTAATTTTTTATTTATTTGAATGAAAACATGCATCATCATCATTAACGAGAATTTTGTTAGAAAATGCGGCTGACTGTAATAACGTAATAAATATACGGTTTCCCATGTCAAATAATATTCTGTTTTGTAAATAGCAACAATTCAAGTACTTAAATATCAGAACCAAACTATTTATCTGTTAAATATACAGCATATCGACAGCTAAAAAATAGTTGATGAAATTATTACCCTTAAGTAATGTATTTTTCTTCAGTTTTTAAAAACATTACCATCTACTGACAAAAACTTAACTCAATATGACATACCCTATATTCAAAATAAACATATTGCCATTAAGTGTGCTTACTGTTAAATTTTGAAAAAAATTAGATGAACCCCATAAGAATGGACGAGTGTGGATTACATATTTGATGCTTTATATGCTTCAAAAGCATAACAATATCACAAATGCTAGTAATGGTGTTTATCCTGGTGCCTTGGATCAGCGTTGGTTTCGAAAATTTAAGAACGATGAGTTCAGTCTTTTCGACGGTATACAATCTGAAAGACCTGCTGACTTTAACTTCGACTTCTTCGGCCAGGTTTTTTAGTTAGCCCGGAGGCCCCTACTAATTTACAATGAGATTGCTTCCCTGAAGCGACAGTTTTCTGTTATTATATGTATAATTGAAGATTTCGGCTATCACTTAAGTTAAAGAAAGACAAGAAGGATAGCACTTCAAAGAGAAAAATAAAAAATTAGAGTTTTTAAATTTTTAATATTTTTTCTCTATTGGAAAAGATGGAGATCTTTTGCCGACTGGCGGTCCGGCCAATCATCTGCATTTGGCTACACTGAGTTTGGGGACGGGGTATTTATAGCCGAAGCGGTCTTGACTTTGATCTGGATTGGAATATGATCTGGGTGGAATAGAAGCCAATTGATCCTAAATAAACCATCCAAGTATTAGGCACAAAGTTTAAGACTTAACGGTACATTATACAACAGTGTTTAAAATATCTGAACAAAGTACAAAGAGAAGAAATGTGGGTTCGCAATCAATCGCTTTCAATTGAAAACAAAATATCACAGTTATTCAAGAATAAATGAACGTTAAAATTTTCAAAATAATACTCATTTTCTTAAAAACGGAAGCTTATTGTTTAGAGATAATTTTGTAAACTGAATACATATATGAACATAAAATTGCTTAAAATAATTTTACTTCTGCTTTAATATTTGGTACTGATAAGTCAATTTGTTAGATTAACAGAACAAAATGGTAATACTTGTATACAGCGATTTAATATAGTAGATAATA
Source organism: Cosmopolites sordidus (assembly GCA_031761425.1). Lineage (NCBI taxonomy): Eukaryota > Metazoa > Arthropoda > Insecta > Coleoptera > Curculionidae > Cosmopolites > Cosmopolites sordidus. Next base: position 351,201 of record JARFXV010001315.1, on the reverse strand, counting down.
AAATAGCTCAGATTACTTTGGTTCTATTTATAAACATAATGTGATAATTTAACTATAAATGATCATAAGGTGACATACATGTTCTGACGTAAATCGCATCCATTAAAATGTTTTACACGATTGTGTCCTGTATGTGCCAACTAAAAATTCACATATCCAAGCAATGTAGCTAACATTTCTTTATAATATTTAACACCTGGTAGTTAATTAGTAGTTGTAAATTAATAATCTAAAGAAAATTACTTGATACTATACAAATGCATATGAATTTTGAACTGTTGCCTAACAAATATTTACAAATATAATTTAGAAAATTAAAGTCTAATAAAAATTTAAAACTCAAATGACTTAGAAAGTGAATGATTAAAGTTTAGAGTGAAAAAGCACCAACTGAAAAAACAATTAAGAAAAATAATGAATGTATGAAGAAAAGCATTTTCACTCAAATATTATAAGAAAAATACTGCTTTTTAACAATTTAAATATTTGATGTACTTTGTTCATTATTTTGTGACAATATGTGGTAATATGATGAAAGGATTAGTAATTTTTGGTTATATGTCAATAGTTTTTATATTTAAATCCTGTAACTTTAACTAAGTAATATTAGTTTTGATGAAATGTCCAGTTTATCATATAAACTCACAAAGAGTAGAAACATTGTGCATTCACATATATTTAAAACCTTATTATAATATATGTTTTAACTCTGCATGCCAACAATTAATTTTGAAAAACAATTAAAAACAACCGACAAATTATTCAACAACTAAAACCAGAAAAACATACACAAGAAATACTCTCTTATACAATGGGTCTATGGGAAAGGGGCGTTTTTATAAAGAAGCATGACTCCATTAAATTTGTGTAAAAAAACCATATTTATTAACATACAAATAAACGGTGTAAAAGTTTTAAGTTTCATACAATAGACTCATTGTGCATATACTTTCGAGGTGTTTAATCTCAGTATGCTAATCGTAAAGAGATTTACCACTAAACGGAAAATCACTTGTTTTTAGTTTCTCGACGCGCATTTCGCGAACCATGTTGACATCATCGGAAAATGATTGAATATTAATCTCTCTTTGAATCACCTTCTGATAATGCTAATTTCGCTTGGTTAGCACGTTGAGAAATTTAAAAACAAATGATTTTCTGTTTAGTAGTAAATCTCTTCCAGTTTAAAATTTACACTGTTGACTATCGAGTCGGTAGGAATTCTATGTAATCTTTAAATCAGATTTTAATCAAAATATCATGCTTTGATCACAATCTGTTATCAATTTTTCTATTGGAACCTTCGGTGTAAAGCACTAAACTCGAAGAGATTTACCACTAAACACCAAATCACTTTTTGAAACTTCTCGACGCACGTTTCGTTAACGATTCGCTTTCGCTAGCATCAGCAGGAGATGATTTAATGTTATCATTAAATTCTGATCATCATCTCATGATTTACTAAGATTAAATCATTTCCTGATGATGCTAACATGGTTAGCGAAACGTACGCCGAGAAGTTTCAAAAAGAGTGATTTGGTGTTTAATGGCAAATCTCTTCGAGTTTACCATTTCTTATATATGAAGTTTCGATGTAGTAATTTAGATAAAAATGTTGTGCAATTTTTTTTGTTATTATATTGTTGTAATGTTCAGTTTGAGCGATATTTTGTTCAAATTGGTTAACTGATATAGAACACACTTTCCACCAATATAAATTTTGTATTGATTGGTTGTAAAATGTTGTAAAAAAAAAAATAGAAAAATGTTGTAGAAGATGGTAGATAATGTTTGTAAATCATTCCGGGTGTCGATCCGTTGATTCTGTGAAGAATCACGACGTTTCGCCAGCACATAAAATCAATTTTTGAAGGAGTCAAAGAAATAGCGATTTGAGTATTGAAAACTACAAGGTCTGAACAATCAGAGAAGCCTTTGAAATAGAAGAAAGGAGTGAGCTAAATACGCGAAACGACGCTCGCAATATTCCAAAAGTATGGACATCCCTTCTGAAAAAGAAGAAGCGCGGCAACGTGGCGGCAGGGAATAAAAATCAATAAACGGATGCAGCGTTGCCGAGCGCCGCGAATAACCCCGAACTATCCCGATACAATCTGCGCAATCGCCGGTTGACTATAAGACCGAGCGTAACAACCTGTGCATGTCAGTTGGACTGTTTAGAAAATGTCAGTTTTTAACAAACCAAAAACAAGATTTGTGTTGTTTATGGAGAGGATTCTGTTAGGGAGACCGCGGTGCAAAAGTGGTTTGGTTAGTTCAGAGGCGGAGATTTTGATCCGGAAGACCCGACGTCGAGCAAATAAATGCCTTAATAGCCGAAGATCCCTGCACCACGCTCCCTAAGGTAGCAAATAAGCTGAATATTGGCAAAGTGATCGTTTTTGGCAATCTGAAAAAATGGGTATTTCTGCCGATACCATGCTTGGGTCACTGCAATTTTTTGCTGAAAAAAAAATGAGGCTCCAGTTCTGAAGCGGATAGTAACTAGTGTTGAAAAGTGAATTACTTACAACAGCGTGTAACAAAAAAACATTGGGGTTGCCAGAGTCAAAAGTATGTAAGTACGGTGGAAAACGGCCGTCATATGAAGACAATTATGATTTGCATTTGGTGGGTTTGGAAGAGTTCCATACACTTTGAGTTTTTTCCACGCAACCAAGTCATCAACACCGACCTCCAGTGTTCACAATTAAATCGGCTGAATCCAGCAATTGAAGAAAAACTGTCAATATTAGCAAACAGAAAAGGCGCCATGATTCATCATAACCATGAACGATAAAACGTTTCAATCAAAACCCAGCAAATATTGCCGAATTTCAATTGGAATGTTTTGTCTAATACACCTGACTCACCGGACATCGCACCGCCGGACTGCCATATATTCAGCTCCATCCAAAATTGTTTAAATGGGACAACTTTTAAAACGAAAGAATAGTTGACAATCAACCTGTTGACATTTCTTTGGCAATAAAAATACTACTTTTTGACAAAAAAGCTAACCTTCCACTAAGTTAGCAAAACGTTGTAAATAATAATGCTAATTACATATTAGACTAACTAAATATTTACATAAACTATGTACATTTGCCTTTTTCTTAAAAAATCCCTACACACTTTCTGGACAACAGAATACAATAGATGTCATTTGCAGTTGCTTTTATTCCAGGAACCTTTAGAAGGTGTATAAATTCAAACAAATCATTATTAAAAATCCTGTAAAATAATGATATATTTTTATGGCAATTCAGATTTACGATGAACACTTAACTTTAAATTGCCAATAACTACAAAAAAATGCAAAGAAAATGTATTTGTTTATTTATGAATATCGTTCATTTGAATATAGAAGCACCTGCATTCATTTTGTATGCATGAGCCACGATAGCATCCTCAAAACTATGTACATAAATATCGAATAAAATTGAGTGTAAACTTATTAAAAATGCGTTCATTTTTAAATAAATAACATCAAATAAGGTAAAAATTAGTTTCCGACCAAAGGAATACTAAATACAAATTGTTTATTTTATTTATTTAAATAAAAGGAACAATCAAAAGAAATGCCGATAGTCAACAAGGAGATATACATATTGTGTTTCCGTCAAAGCATGGTTATATAAAAAATTATTTTATATAACTATGCAGGACACGGCATATTCTGAGAATGTTAATCATCAAAATCTAGATGGTATAAAAAACTTGATATCAGGAAATACCAGATCTTGAATTATGAGTTTGTAACGGTATATTGTGAAACAAGATTGGCTGGTACGGGTTATAAACGTTGTTAAAAAAATCTTATAAAGAAACCTTTGTATGGTAAAAGTAATGGAGTATTAAAAGGTAATTATTGTAGAGTAAAGAACTTTCAAGCAATAAGAGCATTGGTAGAAAAATCAAGAAATATAAAATTGGTAATTAAATCACATTTTTAAAACTCATTTATCATTATCAGTAAAAGTAAAGCGTTTCCAATAAGAGCGTCAGAACTTTTAACCGTAACAGCGACAACAGTGCTTGAAATGAAAATATCACTTATAGAATACTGGGTTCAGTACAGTGTGTCAATTTACAATAGAAAGACGATTCAACTGTGCATAGAAATTGAACGTTGGAAGGAGACCCACTGTTTGGTGCGGTTTTTGAGCTTAATTAGTGATAAGACCTTAATATTTTTTAAGAAGATGATGATAATCTAAATTTTTCTAGTAAAATCAAAAATCTAATAAAAATAAATGATCTTAATATTTCACCTGAATTGATAAATGTAGATGTAAACGATGTTTTCTATCAACAAGATGGTGCAACTTGTTAAACATATCACAAGCATTTGATTTATTGCAAGAAAAGTTTCCTAAGACGCGTTATTTCGCCAATAGATGACATTATTTTCAAAATATGTCATCATTTGTTCATCAAGATAAAATAAAAATTGCTAAATTATCACTTATGCGTCCCACAAATCATTGTGTCTCAATTTAAAGTTCTGACACTCTTATTGTACAACCCCTTATATTGCTATGAATTAGAGCTTAACTCGAGATTAATGTGGGAATTATCTAGTAGTATCATATAGGATATGAATAGCTTGGTACAATTATTCTACGATAATCATGTTGGTAATTTTTTTCAACAAGCTAAGCATAATCTCTACAATAGAAACATATTATTCATTAAACTCTAGAAGATTTTCTTTATTCTTTTCAAAGGGTTAAATTATTATTAAACTGAAGGAAGCAAATAATTCTATAAGGATACAGCTTATTCCTGAAATAATTTCACAGAGAGAAATTATGACTCTCAACTCACCTGACCTTGATGAAAGCGAATAATACTAAGCTTACTACAAAAAAATATTGGATAAAATGCTTTAGATAATTGCACTCTCTAAAAGCTGTTAAAAAATAAATTATGTTATACATGAAGTTAGGATAACAAAAATAGATCAAATAAAAAAAAGAAATCAATATAAAAATAGGAGATAAACTAGAAAAAGAAACATCACTTATGTATCTAGGACGTATAATATGTAAAAAATGATATATGAAAATGGAAATAAACACTAACCCAGCTCAGACGAATGGAGATGTTTTACAATCTAAACAAAATAGTTATAAGAGTGCGAGCCAAATAAATGAAAAACAACGAAAGAAAATATGATACGAGAGTCGTTCAAAAAGTTCTGAGTCTGATAAAGTTTTTGATGTTTTTTTCCCAACTTCTTAATACCCTAGATATAATGCGATTTATTCAAATGTGGATAAATGTAGCCCTTTGTGGATATTTAGCCTGAGTAACACTTTTCAATTAGTTCAGTAGTTAAACGTAATACTCACTGGTGATAGTCCCGCGTTTTGTCAGGTAATCTACGAGTACCTCATCACGAGATCCTAGCTATGTCTTTTCCTGCAGATGAAACCGTGTTCACTTTCTTTTGTGCACTTTTATAAATTCCTCCTCCATCTTTGGCGTGTAATCCCCGTTCTTCTAGTGTTATAAAATGTTGAAGAAACTTATATAACCATACACATTTTTATTCGAACGTGTGTTTGGTCGACTTGCTAAAAAATGTGTTCACAAAGCTTTTTCATACACAAAACACAGTATAAAATGTATAAGGTACGATCTATCGAGATGATTAAAATATCAGACAGTTTGCGTACCTTTACTGATCAACTTGTATGGCATGGTAGATTTTTCTGACGATTTTGTCGATCGTAGAGGTTTTTGAGCATCTTGAACGTTCATCATTTTCAATGGATGTACGACCACGTTTAAATTCAGTAACCCTAGAAACCGAAGGAGGAGAATCCTTTAAAGTAAAATCTAACTCTTTTTGTATGCTCGTTGGGGTTAAATCCCATAAAACACACGCGCCTGAAACTTCACAGAATGCCCTCTAATGAATAATACCTGCGCCATCTCTTTGTCGGACCGTGAACTTTTTGAATAACCCTCGTATTTGTAACAATACCAAAAGTAAAAATAAGATTTAAGAAGTAAACTCGACATTAGAACACTTAATTAATCTGATAGGTTAGGTTAGGCCTGGTATTAATTCGTTACTGGACCTACAGCTTAACTTGTTGTCTGAACCACGGATATCAACTATCGATTATATCTGATCAGCATTCTCCAAGAGCTATCAATACTAGGTTTATGTTTAACCTAAACTATTGTCAATTGGTGAGAGACCAACGAAGAAGACATTTCAAAAGGCGAGTGGTGATAAACAGCCCTGGCGGGAACTGGCGGGGCTGAGAGGAAATTCCATGCTGAACTTTATACTCTTACGTAAAAATGCACGACGCAAGCCTGATCTTTCCTCAGAGAGTTGCCCACCCAAGTCCGAAGGGAAAGAAGTGAAGCTGCATTTCGATCATGAAGTTGCGGGATTACAGGAGATCATCTTCCACTTTAAAGCAGATTGGAAAACCAATTAAGGTTCATGTGAACAATGAATGAAGATATATCATTAAAAAATCGCTGTAATATGAGAACTGTAAAATATTTAGAGAGAGGTTGTCCAACACTTGGAAGGAATAAATTATAAAGTTATTGAAAACAAAGGGACACAAATAGACGAAAGCGATTTGAAATTATACAACCACAATTTTGAAAAAAAAAATAATGAATTTAATCAAATTAGCTTTGTATTGAATATAGTAGTAAATGCAAAGGGTACTGATACTGATAGACTGGTTAAAATTAATGGATTATGGACTTAAGTAATTGCTTTTATGACCAGTATTATATTAACTGTTCTTTTTTAAAGCTGAAAACTTTTTTTTCTTTTAAATATATTAAATATTTAAGAATATATATTTTCATAATTGACCATCGAAAATTATATCTGTTTAATATATTTACTATTATAAATTTCTTTTTGATTATTCCTTATATTACCTTTCAATCACTTACCTAAAAAATATATTTTCCTCTATGTTAACCACTCATTACTGTTTTCACTTTAAGTTTCACCATGCACTGATTTTTAGTCACTGTATCTATTTCAATATCGTTTACTTATTTATTTATGAAAGTTTAACTTCTGCCTGAAATACAATTGCATATTATTTGCACTTTCAAATAATTATAAACAAAAATTTTATTGCTGGTTTTCCAATAAATTTATTTATCTGACAGAGTGAAAATGTATTTTTAATAAATCATTTTTAAAGGGTTTATAAATACACAAATGTGGTAATTTGTACAATTAAAAAGCTTTTACTAAATGGAAATTTTGTAATAGGGGCTTTCTCGCGGTGGTAAAAAGCTTAATTTTCTCGTCAGTAAATTAGCAAACGATAATTGAAAAAAAATAATTAGTGGACGATATTAAATGAGGAAAGTCAAAAGTGAAATCAAATGCTTAGCGATTATATTTCACTTATCTTTATTGCCTGATTTATAGAATAACCAAATAAAGTGCTAAATAGGAACGATACAATTTTGACATCTAATAGCGGTCATATTTGATATCCAATTCTTGACATTTGCAGTCAGTTGTTTTCCGTAAGGTTTGTCATTTCACCATGAACAAGTTTTAGTTGCCACAGGGTTTGGAGTTTGTCCAAACATTTTATCAAAATTCGAGAAGTTTTATTACTATTCAAAAAGTATTTTGTTCAAAACCCGGTCGTCATCCTGCTCCTTCTTATCAAGCCATCTGGCGTATAATTGATAAGTATGAACGTGGTCTTGACCAAAAGCCTCCGTCACGACTTGTCGTACGTAGTTGTCGTAGTATAAATATCGCGGCTGTTTATGAAAATGTTGCCGAGATCGATAATGTGTCTGTTCCCCGACATTCTCAAGAATTGGGCTTATCCAGGATGACAACCTGGCGTATTTTGCGTTTCAATCTCAGTTTACACCCATACAAGATTGTATTGGTACAAGAACTTAAGCCAATTGAGTTCGCAGATTAGGGGTTGGAAGCAATAAAAAACGATCTGCATTTTCATAACAAAATCATCTTTTCCGATGAGGCTCATTTTTGGTTAAACGGCTACGTGAATATGCAAAATTGTCGTTATTCGTGTGAATCAAACCCATAAGTGATTCATCAGGCCCCATTACATCCCGAAAGAATCACATTTTGGTGTGGATTATGGTACGGTGGCATTATCGGGTCGTATTTTTTCAAGAACGCCGAAGGACTGTGAATGGCGAACGCTATCGTGTCAATTTTATCCGATTTTGTCTTTCCGAAAATTGATGAAATTGATGCCGATGAACTATATTTTCAATAAGATATGCATTATGATGGACTTATTGAGCAATCAATTTGGTAATTTTACCGAATGGCCCTTGTAACTAGCCACCAAGATCTTGTGATTTAACATCTTTAAACTATTTTCTTTGGGGCTATGTTAAATCACAGGTTTATACTAAAAAAAACCCAAGACTCTCGATGAACTTGAAGCCAACATTCGAGCAACCATAGCCGCTATACCACCCGATATGCTCCACCAAATCATCGAAAATTGGATTAATCGGATCAACCGGGCAAGAAGAGTCGAGGTGGTCACTTGAACGATATTTTGTTTAAATCATAAATGGCATAAAATATACATCTAATAAAAACAATGAGCACCATTTTCGGCCAAATTTTCTGTGTTTTATTTCAAATTCAAATCGGTTTCTTCTATCGTTCTTATTGGGAAACCCTTTATGTCATATGTTTATCGTTTATGAGAATTTTTTTTTTAAAGTGTTTTTTTTTGTTAGAAAATATTTCGAGTATTTCATTTCAAATATTGGGTTGTGTGGAAAAGAGAATTACAATTAGTTGCTCTTTTAACGCTTGCAAAAAATCTGTGTTGGATTAGTAATATTTATTTATAAATTATTAAATCCTGTGGTATTTATAATGCTTTTTTTCGACTCGCTTTTATTTGGATTCAGATAATTAAGTTGGTTCAAATTGAAAATGCCGGTTGATAACTGGTATTATAGCATTGTTGTATTTACGCCACATTAGGTTTTATGGCCCTCGCGAATTTAGTGAGCGAAATTTGCCTGGTCGAATACCTTGGTGTTTCTGTTGAAAACAAAAATGGAGACCCATTTCTGAAGCGAACGATAAGTCATAATGAAAAGTGGATTATGTACAACGTATGGCGAAAAAAATCATGGGGGTTCCTAGGGCATCCTTCATCTGAAGAAAATTATGGTTTACAGTTGATAGGACTGGAAGAGATCAATAAATGCACTTTGAGTTTCTTCCACGCATCTAAACTATAAACATCAATCTCTACTGATCACAATTAGATCGGCTAAAGGTAGCAATTGAAGAAAATTGGCCAGAATTAACAAACAGGAAAGGCGCCGTATTTCATCATGAAAATGCATTATAACACGTGTTAATAAGGCCAGGTAAAAATTGTTGAGCTTCAAACGGTATGTTTTGCCCAATCCACCTTAATCACCGGATATCGCATCCTCCGACTATAATTTATTCCAGTCCCTCCAAAATTGTTTAAATGGGAAATATTTTGAAAAGGAAGAGAAAAAAACAACCCGTTGAGATTTTTGCCAATAAAAATTCTAATTTTTGACACAAAAACATTATGAACCTATAACTCCGTTGGCAAAAAGTTTAGTATCACTAAATAAATATTTACTTAAACTATTTGTGTTTCCTCTTCCCTTAAAAAAAATCCCTACAAACTTTCCGGCGAAATAAAGAGATATAAAAGGTGATTCAAAATAATTTTCCACATTACAATCTAAAATATTTTTGAAACGTCACTGTGTTTGTCGACGGTAACATCGGATTTCTAAGCTAGAAACATAAAGAATAATAGTCATGGATCAATATACGATGCAACAAATGTGTTGAAATTATCCAAGCCTTTTTCCCAAAATAGCCAAAATCGACGTTTTAGAGGACAATTTGCAATGTGGTCCAAAAATTCGAGCAAACTGGATCCATAGTTAACATCAAAACCCCTCGACATGCTCATAGAAGGCGTTCGGAACAAAATATTCCCATTGTTCGCGAAAGTCGAGCCAAAAATCCAAGCACATCGATCGCAGCAAGTGGGCGTTACGTATTCCACTACACAGCGATTTTTAACAAAATATTTGCAGTTTCTATGGATGTAACAAAATATTTGCAGTTACATCCATACAAACTCCAAATAACAAGAAATGAAGCCTCGAGACCATCAATAGCCTCGTGTGTTTGCCCAATGAACACTCGGATAAATTTGGATACATTTTCACATTGGTGTGCTTTCGTAAACAAACACAATTGCCGTATTTGTGGATTGAAAAATCCAAGAGAGGTTGTTCAAACGGAAACGCATCCTCAAAAGGTACCATTTGGTGTGCCTTTTGGTCCGGAAATGTAATTGGTCCATTTTTTTTTCGAGAACGCTGTTAGGGTTAATGGAGTTCGCTATCGGAACATGATAACAGACGTCGAATATCTCCGGTTATAACAGGACGGTGTTATACCGTCAGGTATAAGGTCAGCATTATTTCACAGGTCGCATTATTTCACGTAACGGCAACGTCAATTGGTCGCCGCGACGATCACGTGATTTAACTCCCGATTAAACTTCGACTTAACTTCTGCAGATTTTTTCCTTAGGGCGTATCTGAAGAGCAGGGTCTATAAGAATAAATTGAACACCATTGCAGAGCGGAAACAGGAGATCAGACGCGAAATAGCTGGCATAGAACTTGAATTGTGCCGCAGAGTATTTGAAAATTTCACAAACCGATTACGTTATGCCACATGAGCCGCGGTGGTCATTTATGTCACATCCTCTTTCATACATTATTGTAATGAATAACCTCAAAGGGCAAATAAATATTTTTCAATTTCTCAATATTCTTTTTTAATATCTTTTTGTGGAAAGCCAAATTGAATCACCTTTTACATTCATTAAAAAACTGTATCATGCACCATGAATTGACAAATGCTAAGTGATGTATCAAAAAAAAGAGCAGAATCAATGCTGAGACAGTCGCAGGTTGTCATAGATAATAATGGATACCATACAAAATACTGACAGTTTTTTTGGTTATTTTTAGAAATAATTTTGGGTGATTAAATACTGTTTCCCCGTTCAAAATTGGTAGTTTAATGATTTATTATTTATTGATACTCATTTTTAATTATAGTATATATTTATTTTGTTGAAAATCACTTGCACTTTGTATTCGTATAACATTAAAACACATAAAGGAGTCAAAATTAAAGGAAATTGAGGAAAATCGCTTAGTTTAAACAGTTTTTCCCTAACTAGATAATCAGCCTTACATGGTCAACATTTTATCAAAACATTTTCGTTATATTGTCGAACCATTATCTGTACAACATTTGTAAAATTTTTTGACTCCATTTTTATTGAAATACCAACACTCTTGGTCAAAGCAAATATTTACATAACCAATAAATATTTAATTTCCTTATTTAGATTGTACACAAGGTAACAAATATAACACAAGAAAAAGAAAAGATATATATACGGTAATGTAATTTAGCTTACGAATATTTTATATAATACTAACGTGTTTAAAAAACTTACACACTTAAGTGTTTAAAAAAAAAAAATTCCACAAGATATTTTAGAACACGTACGACTTTGTTAACCTTTAAAAGAATGTTGTAGCGATAAAATTATTCATTTTTCCTATTTAAAATAATGTTTAAATATGCTGGACAAGTTATTGCATTGTTTGCCGGTTCATGTCACAAGCTCATTACTAGACCTGGTCGTCGACTTGAACTAACAGAACTTCCACTAAAGAGCTTTCACTTGAACAGCTGCCTCGTGGGGTAATATCAGATTTTATTTGACGATGTCTACTGTTATTTCAAAATCGTTTGAGATTTGTTGAACTACTAGAAATAAAAAAGGTTTTGGAAATATCATTAAATGTGTTAAAATTAGTTTCATTTAAAGAAGTACGAGCGAATCTATGGAAACGAGTTTCCAAGTCTAACACTAGAAATTCGGTAATTGTGACATAGGATATGTAATTGAACTATATTCAAAATTTGAAAATTATTCACTGTCTAGTTTTGTAGAAAAAGGAAATTTTCAAACAGTTTTTATACGCAGTCTCTTATGGTAGAATGATTTCCGCCACGGGTTTTTCTTTTTTTTTCACTGTTAATCACATGATAAAATTTAATATTTGCAGAATGTTATTATATATTATTTAAATAATTGAAGTCAAACTTTTTTTTCAACTTTCGATTACTAACAACCAAATTCTCTACCAAAGGTCTGCCAACGTCGCTCAGCCAGCTATGAAAAAAAAGAGATAGAGTTATAGCTAAAAAGAGAGATACTATAATATATATATATATATATATATATATATATATATATATATATATATATATATATATATATATATATATATTTATTCAAGTATGGGCACTTGTGGTCCACGCGAACTACGGTTAGAGGCGTTTGTTGTTGTCAGTCTTCCTTTGCGCCTATACTGATTTCATTCTTTCACTATGAGCATTTTTCCTTTCATCAGACCAAGTTGTTCCGGTCTTCCTACATATTTTTCTCTCTAGCCAACCTACTAAACGTTAATCTTGTGCCTGAAACAGTTTCTATCCTGAATTTCACTTTGCGCAATTTTTGCTGATCTTAGGCCCTCTTTAATTGCAGCAATCCATTTAATTGTTTCTATTTTAGCTCTACTCATATTTTCATAAAATTCAACTATTTGTCTAGTTAGCCTACTCAGATTCATCCGTTTTATGTGTCCGTAAAACTTCAGTCTCCTTTTTCTCATGTCGTCGCTCTGTATATCTGTGTATTGTTTGATTTCTTGGCTTATTCGAAGTCGGTATGTGCTATTTATTTGTTTGAGGCCTAATATTTTTCTTACTTTCTTTTCAATCTCCTCGATGTTTTTTTTTTCTATTCAAAATGAGCATTTCTGCGCCATATAGATATTCTGGCTTAATAACTTTGTTGTAATGTCTTAGTTTTGTATTTTTAGATATGCATTTTTTGTGTTTAGAAATGGTGTTCTTGTGAACCGCGTGGAATAATAATGACGAAGCAAATTCGTTATTTTTTATACACAAATAATAATGTATTAATTATAATAAAGTTTGTTTTAATATTATAAATAAAAATTGTGAAAAACTGTGTAATCTGATGCGTATTTAAGTACCTGCAAATAAGAAAAATACTGCAATGTTAGTGTTAACAGATGTAGACAGCCTTTTAGGTTCGAAAAGTGACAGCCTATCCCTCGACCCTGTAAACTAAGCATTTGAAATGGCGTATATCACTATGAATAGGTATGTGTACTTATAAATAATATCCTTTTTTTCAAATTTTAAAAACAATGAAATTTACTGAAAATAATTTACCTTAACCACCATAACCTATATTCTAGTTAATATATTTTGAGTGCTTGTTATTAAATTTTGAAAAAAAATTAGGTGAACCCTATGAGAATCGAAAAGCAACGTGTGGATAAATTCCATATTATATCTTTGATGTTTCATGAGTTTAGAAAGCAATAACGATACCACTAATGTCATATATGTCATTAATGCTTATTTTAGTGCCCTGGGTAGAAAATCCTGTTTGCGTTGGTTTCAAAAATTTTAGAAGGTTAATTTCGATCTTTTCGACGATATAAAATCTGAAAAAACCAGCAAAATTTAACGTGTACTCATCTGCAGTGTAATTTTGTCCTGGTTACTAGAGATGAGAAGTGCATTCTATAATGCAATCCATATACAAGAAAACACTGGTTCGGCACTAAAAAAGCATTACTGTTGATATGGTGTGATTTTACAGAAATTATTCACTATGAGGTTCTAAATCTTAATGAAACCATACAAGCTGATTATTATTGCCCTCAGCTTGATTACCGAATATGGTTTTTATTCAAAAACGCCCAGGACCGATTAATAGAAAATATGTTATTCTGCGGCATGACAATGCAAGACCTCATAGTGGTAAAATCACCCTAAGAAAAAATCAGAGTTAGACTGGGAAGTACTTCCTCACATCGTATTATTCTGATGCCTGATCGTCAAATTACTATCTTGAAACAGATTTATGGAACATTTTCTTTTTCATTTTCTTTTTTTCTTTTCTAGCGAAGATTATCAATAACGATGGAGACTATATTAAAGATAAAACTTATAAATAAAAGTATAATAGCAAAAAACGACATTACTTATGGGTACAATAATAAAATTTAGAATTAATAGTGTAATTTAGATAGTTTTATTTATAGTGGGTATGTCTCTTCCACTAGTATGTAGTAACTATTAAGATAGCAGTTCATCGGTTACTCTCAATGATCGATCCCCATTCACTATTAATAAAAATGTTGTTCATAGCAACAGCAAAACCTGCTACAACCTCACGTCTATTCCTAGAAGTTCGGTTCATAGTTCCCAGATAGTTTTTTCTTTCTCCTAGCGTCGCCGCTCAAATTCGATTGAATCGAAGCGAAATTAACTTGCGGTCAAAAGTTAATTAGCGCATAAAAAAGAAGGGGGCCAAGCGCGGGGTTCCTTTTCGGTTAGTGGCCCCGCTGAATAAAACGGCCGTAGCTCTCGCGAGAAATTAAGACGTAATCCCTGATGACCAAACGGCGCGCACTGCCTCTAACTGTAATCGTCAAATTAAAAATTACAATCGAGAACCGTAGTCCGCAACAGCCGGTACCAAGTTTTACTGGTTTACTAACTTTGAGGTATATCAGTTACCGTTAAGTTTTAATCTTCGAACGGGACGGCGACGAGCTTCGAATTATGGAAATGGCAAGACGTGAAGTCTGATTCTGCTTTTCTAGCTAACGCAGTAACATAATTCTGATTTCTGATTTCAATTAAAGTAGCTTGAGAAACAATTCTAAGCGATACATATATATATATATATATATATATATATATATATATATATATATATATATATATATATATATATATATATATATATATACTGACTGTACTGTACTATACTGAAAAATCGACTATTTTTTTTCTTAAAAGTATCGAAAATATTGTTAAATTTTAAATTAAAATTAATTAAAAAAAATATGCTGTGAAAGTTAGAGCTCTTAATATTAATATTAACAGGTGCCGCATCGCAAATTTCAATTTCCCACTTAAATAATATAGGATTTTTTTTTAAACTTTGGAATTTTATAGCTCTTCAGCGGAACATTACTGTGGATAGACTATTATATATCTTTGTAGGATATTAAACATTCTTCAAAAAAAGTCTCATAAATTTTTGATAAATTTACTTTTTCAAAAGTTATTCGAGGTTAAAGTTGAAGGCATAATATTTCAATTAATATTAAAAGCTCTAACTTTCACAGTATTTTTTGACGTCATTTGTAACAACATTTTCGATACCTTTAAGACAAAAATAAATTTTTTTGAAACAGTCATATATATATATATATATATATATATATATATATATATATATATATATATATATATATATATATATATATATATATATATATATATATATAGGGGGTGTCCCAAAACTCAACGTCAAGCGGGTGCCGGGCGAAAGGCTAGGTTATACCAGTTATGGCAAAAATAAATCCATATCACCGCGTTAAGTGAGAATATTTTTGAAAATCTTGAAATTATTTAGATATTATGATCACAAATTTCCCAATTTATCAGTGTTATTTTTAATTATGTCAGCTAACTTTGACTTTAAAAAAACTCAGCTTTAAAAAAAATGTATTACACTACCCTGTGCAAGTTATTTCGAAAGATAGCCCATTTAGTCAATATTTCAATATGATACAACAAATGATACTTTTCTTTCCACAAAAAAATATTATTGCTTATTTTTTTTTGCAAAAGGACCATAATTCAAAAAACTCATACCATGATAAAAAATACTTTTGTGTCCTCAAAAATGGACTTCACGAGTGTAAGTGAGATAATATTTAAACTTTGAATCGCAATTCCATTTATAACAAAAATTGTATTCTGTACGCAATAATAACGATATACTTTTTATTTATGGAGAAACAGCCAAACAGAAACTTTTGCCAACCTACCGAGTTTGACAGAAGATGGATAGTTGGACGGAAGTCTAGATACTGTGTTAAGATGTTGTCGGGCATGGTTTCAGGAAGGCCGTACACATCTAGGCAGGGGTATAGAACCACGCAGAGTCAAGGGAATGCTAAGATCGCGGCCTGAGGTAAATCTATGGTTTGCAGAATACGGAAGACCCAAAGGAATGCGGAATGTTTATCGTCGGAAAAGAAGTTTTGGATTTTTTTCATATGGTCCTGTGAACGGCAATGGAATTTGGAGGATCAGGTATAAATTCAAGTTCAAGCAATTGAACAAAGATCTGGATATCGTAGATTATATGAGAGTTTGGCGACTCAGATGGGTGGGACATGTGGTGAGAATAACAGAAAACTGTAACTACGGAATATCATGGAAGGGCGAACAGGGGGTAACAGAAAAAGGGGTAGACCAAAGACACATGCAAGATGATGCAAGAAGAGATGATAAATAACTACTGCACATAAAAAATTGGCTGCCTGAGATTGATCTGGTCGAAAGCAAATATTACAGAATGCCAAGGTACGCTGACTGGCTAGAGCACCACATGAAGAAGAAAAAGAAGAAACTGTGAGTATATATAGATACCTCCATAAAAATAAAACACCCCTAATCTTCAAACCGGGCAACAACGAGTTTGGAATTATGGAAAATATAGATCCCAATAATGCATCTTTTTAGTTAGCGACAGAATTATTTCTGAATGAGTTAAAACAGTTCTTATCTAATTTTTTGTTATCTTAAATATGGGTATTGCAGCTTCGAAATTTAGATCCCATCACATATATACTTTATACTGCTTGCATCCCATCATCGGAGATCGGTCTCGAAAATCAGTCATAAGTAGATTTTGATGCCCTGAACAAACCAATGAAATCAATCCATCAATCAACACTTGTGGATCAAAGTATATGAATCAATATAATTTATCAGATTCAAAGATATTTCTCTATCACCTGCTCCATATAAGAATTGTATCAAAAGCATTGAGAATAGTGTTCTTTTTATTATCGAAGTAACTATTAGTTGGTATTTAGTGGGTAAATTCATATTTGCTGATGATTGTTATTAAGAGTTTATCACTACATGAATGACTGAAACTGAGCAAATATTACGTCAAAATGTAGACAATAATTCTGAAAGTTTACCTAATTAAAATCGAAAACAGTTATTTTTCACACCTACTTCAGTTAAAGCATGCTCGTATTTACCTAGAAAATCATTACTGTTAGTTATATCTAACAGTGATTTATTAGAATAATCACGTAACTATATTTCCTGAGAGTAAATCATTTTGAAGCTATTCCCAATTACATAAGGTTTTCAGTAACCTCGAATTTTTATATAACAAATGGTTACGAAATATTGACTGAATTTAAATTGTTAAATTGCCACAGTTTCTTAACAAGATAGATGTAAAACAATTCAAAGGTGTTATATAACTTATCATGAACTAGAAGTGGGATGACCTACATGACGATTAATTTAAATCTCCTTCAATTCAAAAATTATATGTTGAATATATATTAATTATCTAAATGTATGTAATAAAAAGAATGAGGCTTGCTATCCAAAATCAAATAATTAAATCTCACTTATACTAGGCTTGATGGTAAATAACTGTCTTGTCTGTATACACACATAATGAAATTGTTTCGAAACTATCTGATTATCTATTAATTAAATTGTTAGATGTTGATTAGCGGATATGTTCGGAATTAATCCTGAAAATCGAATAAATCTAATTGCTAAAATTACCTCTAAAACATAACCAAGTTATTAAACTGTTTATACTGCCATTGCTAACATACCCAAAAGCTTTTGTTCCAGCAATAGCTCTGGTCACGAGATTTAAATAAAATTAACATAAATTAATATTTTTGAAATTAAGTAATGAGACTGGTGGCGTAGTGCATGATCTGGTAACATTGTCGACTTTATCTTTGGAGAGGAGGCAGGCCATCATCTTAGGCACCTTCAGAACGAGTTTGAATTCATTAGAGTCATTTAGTTATCCGTAGCAACTCTTTTCGCTAACCGGGTTTTTCTACCGCGTTCTGAAAATGGGCGACAACAATTTAGAGCAACTGGCTGGTTTCAAGTTTTGCTTCAGACTTGGGCCCATTGTGGGTACAACATAAACAGGCATAAGAAAACAGTGTTCTGTCAAGGGTCCAGGTTTCAGGTGGTTTAAGGCATTCTCAGAAGGTCGATACCCTATTGAAGATAAACCTCAACTGCAAGTGAGTAAGTGAGGATCAAGTGATGAAAGTGCCAACAGAATCCGGAATTTTTTATATTCTGATCTTTGGCGGTCAGAATGATCGGAGAAGTCTTGGATTTTTGAATACAACCCAGAACTTCACCACAGCCAAAAAAAAAAACAGGAATGAGCAAATTAAGGATTAAAGGCATGCTGATTTGATTTTTTGATAGCTAGGAAATCCAAATGGGATTTGCATCTCAAGGCCAAACCAGTATTTTAACCGAGAAGTTCTTAGAACATCAAGAACACCTGGGTGCAGCATGACGACAATGCGCCTTGCCATACAGTGATTTTAATTTACGAATTTTAGGCAAGTAAAAACATCTCTGTGCCCACTCCATAGCCCCCAAATTTATCAGATTTGTGTCCTTATCACTTTTTTCTTTGCATTATTCATTAGGGATCAGTCTCATTACTTTATTTATATAAGAAATACCTGGTATATTATGGGTTGTGTACAATTATATTTCAATCTGTTCATGATACGATGAGTCATCATTAATTCCTACAATTTAAGAATCTCTTCTCAAATCTTAAGTAATTAAAACAAGTATATCCGGATAATCATCTCCTCCGTATACAAATGTATAACTGATATAGTTAATTCAAAGGCGATCGAGAGTCATCAGACGATTATTAGAATAGTGGTCAACCATAGCTGTTAATACGTGGAAAGAGTGTTTTAAATATTGAGTGTCTGTTGTTGAGTGTTGAATTGTTGAGTGTTTTAAATATTGAGTAATATTAACAATCTCCGAATCATATTTGTAACATATTGAAAGGAAAATACCAAAGAACCTGTATAGATAATTTTAAGTGATGATTTGGATTTGACATTTGGATGATTTGGAAGTTAGACCAGTATATTTTTTGCTTCTTTATAATGAAAGGAACTTGAATATGTTTAAACACTAAAATTGCATATAGCAGCCAATATTAAATGCATTTCACCACCAAAAAGAATGTCCAAGATTCTTCATTCATAAGCCCCCAAGATATATGTTTTGAGTATTTTGGAAACTTTTTGAAAGAGTGTTTTAGATGTGCTTTCACAATATCAGACTTTATTACACACACATTGAACTTTGAATTCCACAATGCACCTTTACACAGCAGAACAACAAGTATTGCCAATTTTGGTTCTTTCTCTTTCAATTGCCTTTGATCACTCCGAAATACATACTTTAAACATTTGATTCTACAGTTGAGAAGTTTTGTATTAATATTTTCCCATTTTCCTATTCTTAATATTTTCATTCCTTCTAATGATTTTATGATTGATGAGAAAAAGATATTGGACAAAAGTCTATCCTTGAGCATCAAAAACCGTGTATAACATCTACACAGGTGACGAATTTATGCGTATGAGTCCAAAAGAAAACAGCAGTCGAGTCTATGGATCTTTCAAAAAGAGCCAAACCCAATAAAAGTTTGCGCAAGAAGTACTTCGAAGGAAATGGTCGCATGTTTTTTAGGATCAATGGGCATGTGGCTACGGTGCTATGAGAGAACCATAGAATGGTTAATTCTGTATGATACACAACCATTTTTTTGCCAAAAGTTTTTGAAGAAATCAGAAAAAACAAGCAGCGACGCAGGATCATTCCTCACTATGACAACCCGAGTTACCACACCTCGGACCAAACAACTGAATATTTGACAGGCCAAAATATCGAATTGATATATCATCCGCTATATAACCGTTATTTGGTACTCAATGACTTCCTTTTGTTCTTGTCTGTGAAGAATAAACTACGGGGTCAACTGATTTTCGACAAGAGAAGAACCTGTTGATGCATACTTCATCAGAATGATCATACTTTGATCAAAATGCATACTTCAATCAGAATGGAAAAAGTGCTATGAAAATTTGGTTGAAATCTATGCAAAAGTGTATCAATCATCGCGAAGAAGATTTTGAAAAACAATAAAAACATTTTCAATGATAAATTTTGGTTTTTATTCCGGATAAAATTTGGTGTTATTCCGGATACATTAATAACAACCCTCGTATTATTCACGAATAGAGCTAATATGTGGGTCACTGCAAAGTTTCTGCAATCGGGTAGGCTTGATTGCATAGATATTGGTACAATTTAAATCTTATGAAAATTGACATTTTTGAAAGATCGAATATTTGCTAATGATTTCTTTTTGCTTCCGAATATCAAAATTAAATTGCGAGGTTTTCGATTTTAAAAATCTGATCGGGCCATTAAGTCCATAGAATGAGGTTTTTGAGATCATTACTAGTAAGTAAAATAAATATTTCGAAAATGTATTCAACCCAATGAGGAAATGAACTAGTATAAAAGGAGAATATTTTGTAAAACAATAAAGGCATTTGTATCAATTAATTTGTATTTGCTTTTACTGCTTGCAGAAATGTATAGTTATCTTTGCAGGTAAATGAGAAGCAGATTTGCTCTACATTTAGAGTATGGGTATCAATAAGTTCTTCCAATATTTTGGCATTTTTTCAGTATTCGATGTCCATTACATATAAATCACAAATATAGCTTGACTTTTCACTCCTTACTATAATTATTTCTGGAATTTTCGAGTTAAAAAGCAACTATTAATTAGTAACTTACTTATAAAAGTTATTATTATTGTCGAACGAAACATAACTCATTAGAAACATAATTTTGAGATTAAAACCGTCGTAATTGCTGTGAAACGATGTGTCAAAATAGAAACAGTAAAAGTCTAGTGATATGCTCATTAGTCCGTCTAACAGCTGTATTACAACGTAGTGAGCTTACTTCAAATAAATAAACATGTATATAAGAATATATCTTGCAATTTTCTGGTCGTCCTTTTGCACAGCTGCATCTTCATAAACATTACTCATTATTGGCACAGTTAAAGAAGAACTATCATTAGCAGCAAACCTATATTAGTCTAAATGTCCAGCAAAATAAAAACTAAGCATATAGACGAAGATTCAACATTTACAACATTAAATTAATCGACATAAGGATGTATTATAATCAAATATATTAAATATTTCGTATTTAAATATACATATATAAAGTTTATGCTATATGTACGTATGTGTTGAATTTTAAATAAGTATTAATGTAAATTCCAATGCACATTGCAACAACCGTACAAAAGACACAAATCATGGGAATTAAGCTGAGTCATTTCAGTTTTACACTTTCATAAACAGCGGTAATATTTGCGATAGTATGAGATTTTAGCGATGCTATACATGAACATCTTATATTAATTATATCATTTTGTTTTCCTGAATTCGACGAATAGTGCTTTTAATAAGATACCTAGAATATGACACACAGTTACTTTAAATATCATTTAACAATAACACTCGTTTATAAAACAAATTATGAACTAAGCAAGGACATTTTGCAAAAGGAGAAATTATTTTAAAATTGCTGGAAAATATTTTTTAGAAATCAAAACAAAGCAAGGTTATTGTAGTAATTAGCATCCGCGGTTTTCATTATATCACCAGTTTTATTACATATCAAAACAACGATTCGCTGCCTTTAATGAAACTACTTTCGCATTTATCGGTAAGTAAAATCAAATCAAAATAATAAGGCAATTTTGTTCTATCTATTGCTGAAATATACAGCAGCAAAAGGAAAAAATAATCTGCAGAGTAAATGATATTTTCTTTACGCCTTACTACGACTAAAATATTCCATATTATTGGCGAATAATATGAGTACAACATGAATTTTACAAACTTTTCAAATGTAGAAATTTGATACAAATCTCAAATTAAAGATTAAATATGAAAATATTGATAATGATTTCTGAACTGTATATTAATGAAGATCAACATACCTTACATCCCCAACAAAAAATAACAAGCATCAATATATTGAATTAATTTTTTAACCAATCGCTTTAGATATAATTTAAATTGGATGTAAACCACCAGAGTCATGTACACAAAATGCAACTTATGCATCCAATGGGTGTTTCAACAAGAATTGCGTAAGCCCTTAATTGAGCTTTGTATTCAAATAGCACTTCGTCAAAATTTTTTAGAGTACACGATTTTTTTTTCAAAAATGTTGAACATTTTTCCACCATCTGGTAGTTTAGTTTCGGGAATAAACAACAGGAGCTCATTAATCGAAAATGTATATATATATATATATATATATATATATATATATATATATATATATGTATATATGTATATATATATATATATATATATATATATATATATATATATATATATATATATATATATATATATATATATATATATATGAGTTGATGAGCTGATGACGAGAGCTCGGCTGATGACGGCTGAAAGGCTAGAAACCGGTCCCGAGAGACACGTCACGTCGCATGGTTGACAGTTCGGCGAAGGCGATCGGTGGCACCACGTGGAGAAAGGGTGAAAGATTTCTGCAATATTTCCCTCCACGGTTCCGTTACGCTACCTTGTGGGCATACCTGGTACTATACCCGAGGTTCCAGGCAGAATGTTACGAGCGGTCCTGACTGCTACGAGCATTCGCCGTATGATGGCGTGAGTTGTGTGCGATCACAACCCGTCATTAAAATGGCCAGTTAATCTGGTCTGGCCCCGATCGCCTCTCCGAACTGCTTTCCTTGCGTTCATCTAGAGCTCGGCTGATGACGGCTGAAAGGCTAGAAACCGGTCCCGAGAGACACGTGACGTCGCATGGTTGACAGTTCGGTGGCACCACGTGGAGAAAGGGTGAAGGATTTCTGTGATATCTTTATATATATATATATATATATATATATATATATATATATATATATATATATATATATATATATATATATATATATATATATATATATATATATATATATATATATATATATATATATCGATTTATCGAAATTACTTCATCTTGAAATTTAGATCGTAAAAGATTGACCATTTCGCCACTGTGTCACAAAGCATCGTCTTGTTGAAACATGAATCGATCATGCCCATAAATGTCGTCTGAGGCGACGAAAAGTCTGCCTTTACTCTATTGACCGAAACTGACTTTTCTTTGTCATTTTCGAAAACATAGGCTTTTGTTGAAAATTTCAGTTTCCAAAAACTGCTGTTTTCGACGGCTGATCTGACCCATTCCAGATGCATTGGCTTCTTTTGGATAAGCCATTTTTCGAGCCCTGAAAATGGAAATTTTGCTTACTGGTCACTAAATATAATTTTCGGACAAAAATTGGTCTTAGCAGCCAGGTTTTCCAAGAGTCAATCTTAAAACTAGTAAGCCATATTGATACCGTTCCTGTGTAGTGGCTAAGGTGGCGAAGGTCTCATTTGCATTTAAGGTATAGATGCTTGCCAAGCCATGCTTTGTTTATATGTTCATATATATTTCTAAGTAAAAGTGTAAAATCTGGCAAGAAATGGCTCCTCAGTCACGCCAGTAATTAAGCTGGGTAAAACTGGAAAGGTCTTCGACGGTAGCTATTAGCGAGCCAAGTAACTAAAGGTTAAGTACATATTAAAGACTGATAGCCTGTGGCAGGTGCTGACCCAGGGAAATCAATAGCTGATGACACCCGGTGTCATCAGGCATCATAATGCCTGCTGACTCCTGGTGGTCCGTGAATGAATTAGATTTTGTGAGGGTATCAATTGTGAACGCTTCGTCAATATGCGGTGTAATGTAATGAACTAATGAAATGGACCATTCGAAACACTTTAATTTATTTGAATTATATTTTGTACAGAAACAGCGGAGCGTTTATAGTAAACCTATCTCTTTGAATGTTAATTAGGTTGAAGTGTTATTACTAAATTCGATTATGCCGAAACATTTTACGAATTTTGTAATAACATTCAAAGAACGATAACTATTAAATAAAAATTTTAAATACACAAGAAAAATGAGCTTCCTGCTTAATCCTGCTTATTTTTGAAACATTCTATATTTAAACTAATCGTATCTATAAAAGTCCTTGTGTTTAAATAATTCTGCAATGATCGAAATAGGTGAAAATCGCCGTCAACATAAGGATGAAGAAAAGAACAACTCTTTCTTGGTTTGTGACTTATCTACTTTTTATACGTGCTGCTTGTCCCAATTTCGTTAGTTCAGTATACGGTTAAATAAATGCCTGATGATAGTCTTGACTACATTGACTTCTTCGAATCTTATAAATTTTTACGTACTATGATACCGTAGACGGCCTATTGTACAACTATCAGTTTCAAAAATAGATAGATCAATTTCTTAGTTTTTTAACAAATATTCTCAAGTAGTTGGGCAAGAAACGTAACCCAAAAATCGCAATCATTCTCTAATCTTATATATATATATATATATATATATATATATATATATATATATATATATATATATATATATAAATATTAAATTGATATGAATATTTTCCCACCAATTCCTTGAGAATTCTTGAATAAATCTTAGGCTGGATGAGTACGGTACACCCTCTCATAAGGCCTCATTCGCATATACAATACATATACATTTCTGGGCATGCGTAAATGCCTTTTTTAAATAATAAAAAATACCACGACTTTATCTTTTTCATTGCTAAGCAAAACATTCAATTTTGACATCAGTCAATAAAGGTTATGTGAAAACTAACATTTCAGAGGAACAACCGAGCTGTAAACAATGGAAATTCCAAGTGAATCTTCGGCGAAAAATATCCCGGACTAACTTATTTGCCAACTAAATACTTTACAAATAAATTGGCACAAAGCAAGGTTACAGCAAAGACCATTAATGGTTTTTGTGACGCCGCAAATTATATTAGATTATAGGAAAACTGATTAGATGCATATATCGAAGTAGACTATTCATAAATGCAATTTTCTACACGTAATTAATATGTTTAGAACTAAAATCAAAACGGGTTGAGTATATCAACGCGATGAGTTGCATTTCCACATCCATAATACTGACAACATTCTCTTATAAGAAACGCTATCGCTAATTGGCTATACTGGTATTTCATGCACCATATTATTTTATAGTTATCAGGAAAATACAGTACTACCGCTAAATAACTGACCGCTATTGATTAGACATAATATGTATCTATATAATCACCTTTCAACAGCATATTTACAGAAAATTGATATTCCTAAGTGTTCTTACATGATTTAAAATGACAGGGTGAGGTGATTATAAGTTTTTTCGGTCCTTTCAAGTATCAACTGAATGGAGTGTAAATCGAATACATATGTTTTGTATAAGTATGGCGTATGATAGATATAATATGTGTAAAACGTACAAACGCGTTAGTATATAAAATTATATATCACTTAATAGCTTAATACCAATAATTAAAATTATTGGAATATGGAGGTCTGTGAGTTGATTGTGACTGTTCTTAAATATTTAATATAATTCGGATAATATACATATATGGTTGGAAACAAAATTATAATCCACAAGAAAATTGGAGATGAAGGAAAAAGAAAAAAAAAAACACAAAGCAAAAGCGTTACAAAATTCATTCAGTCTTTCAGAATTAGTAATTTCATGGTTTTCATTCGGTTCGCTATTATGTGTGGAAATGGTCAAATATTTCGAGAACACTTTGAAATATCGTAATGAAATTTTGTACACAAACATCAGGAAATATTTGCAACTTTTTGAGCATATTTTAATTTTTTTCCGCATATTTGAAATCCAAGGCTAGCTTAATTTTTTTATGATAACAGTACTTGAATTTGGCATTGTTGAAAAGAGCATTTTTTTCTGAATTCAACGAGGTAAATACTGTACGGTTTTTATTCAAAATAGACTTAAAAAAATGGCTAAAAGGCATTTTATGAAAAAATAGATGACATATGAAGTATTTGATTACATTGGACTACTCTTAACGTCAATTTGTAACAAAAAACTCCACTCTTTGATCAAAATCATCTTCACTTAATTCTTATAGTAATTGTACTTTGTAAGGATAAAAACCTGTTTTTGTTATTTTTTGGACGAGCATCTACACATGTTATGATTTAAAGTTAATTGTTGCACCTTACCTTGTCTATTACATCAATTAAAACATTCAACGAATCTATGTTATTAGTTTTTGTTTTTTGTATTCCTAATTTTGGACAACTTTTAATGCTGCCTTTATTATTGAATCTTTTCACCGTTTTTTGAAACAGCTGACTTAGTGATGTTTTTATTCTGATGTATATTATTAAATACTCGACAAACTTCAGTATAAGTCCATCTTCTGTCACCGTATTCAACAAATGGTAGTATTTTAATACTTTCTGTTTCAGTTAAATACATATTAATTCCATATAAAAATTGAAAGAAATTTGAAATTCACAAGTTGACGTTAACAGTTGTCAAATCTAATCAAATACTTCATCTGTTATCCATAGTTTCATAGCCTATTAAATGAAAAATATATTTATGTTACACCAAATTATACCAAAATACCTTTTAGCCATTTTTTAAAATCTATTTTACAATATTTGCCTCGTTGAATTCAGAAAAATATGCTCCTTCCAACAAATTCAAGTACAGTTGTCATTAAAAATAATCAAGTTAGCCTTGGATTGGCCTTGGCCTTGGCCTTGGATTTCAAATATGTGACAAGAAAAAAATATACGTATATACCTAGAAAGGGGCAAATATTTCCTGATATAGTTGTAGAAAATTTCATTAAGAAATCTTAAAAATCTTGAGATATTTGATGTTCGTTCGTTTTTTGTTCTAGTTGCTCGAAAATGCACTATTGAAAATATTGAATTGTTAAAAGGATTGTTAAGTTAAATATATTATGTAGAAATTTATAAGTTGTTTATGAGGCCCCGGTACTCAGAATGAGAGGTAGATATATTTCGATTATTTTCAGAAAACAGATTACTGAATTGGTTGGAACTATCTATATCGATTGCAAAGAGGAATAATCTTGGTCACAATGTATTCCTCTCTATTTACTGGGATCAGAAGACATACTGCAACTAATACTGATCAGTTCACTAAAAAAGGAGTATTACACAGACATGGGAAAATCACCCATGCTGGAACTCGAACTAACAGTTCTAGACACTCCGCCTATCTTCCAAACTTAGCGGCATCGGATTACCACCTTTTCCGATATAAGTTCGAAAATGGATAGATGAAGTAATTATTCCGAATTTTTCAGGTTTTACGGGATTCAAACATGCGAAACAGATAGTTAGAAAGTGATAGCAAATATTTTGAATAGTATATTAAAACATTTTCATGTTAATATACATATATTTTCAAGTAAAAACTGACGGGTATTAATTTTAGCCCTTAATATTACGACATAAATTTCCAAGACCTTTCAGGGAAATGAACGACGAAATAATTCGATTACATTTAGGTCTGGTATTTGTCGAAACTGAACAACCTGCAAGGGTTAATGATGATAGGTAATAAAAAATTATTGTGATTCTTTGTGATTATTTACTATGATGTGTGTGTGTGTGTGTGTGGTACAGCGTAGCTCATATTTTTTAATGGAACCCGCTAAATTACTCAGACAGGGCTATTTAAAAATAGCTAAAAATACTAGGATGTAACAAAAGTATTTGTTTTTTTTTTCATTTTTGTAAAAATAAAGAAAATTTATTTCTTTAAAAATAAAGGATTATACTTCAACCCTCAGAAGTTTAATCCGTTTTGAAGTTTTTCGTTCGACAAATAAACATTCCTTCTTCAATATTAAAATGATTCGAAACATTGAGAAATAGTCAACGGTTTTTAACAAAAACGTTAAAAAGGATAAAATAAGTCGTAGAATTAAGGCAATTTGAAGACATTATTTTACAAAAGGCTTCAAAGCGACTGACACTAGTTAGAAGTAGAAGGTGGAACATGAGTCTTGAAGATAGGGGAAGATCAGGTCGTTCACGATCTGTCGACATCGACATTTTAAGAGCAGCTGTGGCGGCAGTTCGTTTCTTCAACTGACATATTAGAATAATAAATAAAATCTTTAGAAAAGGATTTTGGAAAAGACATGATGAATTGTATAATCTGTAAATTTAAGTGCACTTAAGCACTTCACAACAAATGTCTTTGAATATTATACTGATTATTTTTGTGAAGAGAACTACCCCGAAGAGTGTGTATAGTGGTTCCACTATACAAAGTTGCACAAATATATTTGGTTATCGGAAAATTCTTTTAATTTAACAATAATTATATTTAGCGATATTCGTGGATATGGAGATGCAACAATATCAATTTTATAAAATTCTTGGTACACATAATGAATATATTTATAACGAAGACTATTCAAAATACTACAGTAAATACAGAAAATTCCAGATTTAAAAACCTTAATAGCACGAAATGAAAGAAAAATATTACTGTTTCAATAAGAAATGTATTTCTATGACTATTGTTATTATTATTTGACATTGCGTGTCTTAAAAAACTGTTTGCATGACAATTTTGACAACAATGACCAATTTGAATCGAAATGCAATCTGTTACATGCCACATGGTTTCTGCAATATGCAGAGGATAATAAGGACGAATGAAATTTGATGTTCTTGATTGATTACTTGATTAAAAAGTGTATTCATGGGTTTCCAAAGTTTGGCTTCTTATACTACTTATTATTGCGTAGAATACTTTATTTAATAAAACAAAAGAGTGGGGTATGATGAAAAAAATTCATCAGATCAGATCTATATCAGATTTTATATGTTTCAAAAATGCCCAAATAAAAACAATTCGGACTCGAAAAACAGAAAATAAATATAATATAAATAAAATCCTTAAGTTGGCAAAAAGAAAATATTTTTGACAGTCAACAATTATTTAATTTGAAATATTTACTGCTTTAAAACGAATAATCGTTACTATTATTTGAATTCTCGTTATATAAGAGCTACATTGTTCTTATTTTAATAATTGTGATATTAGTTCGGCGTCTATATATAGACAGAATAATGGATAGAAATATTTTTAAAAATTTATATAGAGTAATGTAGTTTTTCAACTCTACCGTTTAGATTCTTATATTAATATATAAATAGTTACGATTTTTAAATTTTTTTTTATTTGACTTTAAAAGTATTTTTCAAAAGAATTAAACTTAAAAAACCTTTTCCGTCATAAATCAATATGTTCTTGACAAATTGCTTTTAAAATAATTTGATATATCCTTAATTTTTGTTTGTTTTCATAATTTCTTCTTCTTTTCTTAATTTTTCAATGAATAAAATGAGAAAAATAAAATTTTGAAATATAAGAAAATAAATTGAAATATATGACATTGTTATTCACAACCTGCTATTGGTTTTGTGTTATTTGTACTTCAATTTTTCTTTTATAAAATAAAGTTTATAAATTATCAATCGGTAATAATCGTGTTTATTCATAAATCAGATAAACAATTTCAATAACCAAGAACATAATTACCGTAAATATAGATAGGTGTAATCATATCAATTTAATATGGAATTTCTTGATTTCGCTTAGATCATAATTTTCAAAATCGCAACTGGAATTTGATATGTACTTATTACTACAAGAGCTGTTCAATAATAAAACCTACGAAAAATGTAGTTTAATTTTTCTAGTTTATTAGCATTTTTCAATAGAGCCTCCAATTAGCCATTTTTCAATAGAAACTTTATTTAAGGTTTCTCAAATAGTTCCACCCTTTCCTTGAGACAAGTTTCCCGAAGGTGTGTAAAAAAACCAATTGCAAGAGTTCTCATTTCAACTTAAGACATGTACTACTGACTCTAGTAGTAATCGTATTCTAAATGTAAATCGAAAGTGACAATCTGTTGAAGTCCATGGATGTTTCAACAATACACTTATTCAATTTGGCCACTACAGTATTTTTGTGAGTTGGCGCACTGTCGTAACGAAAGCAACAATTTTCCTTCGATATCCTAAAAAAAATATATCTTCATTTGTACACTTCCAACAGCTTCAAGCGATTGTTTTGGCTAGTGTTTCAATGCTAGTGTAATGGCAGATTCATAGTTTATCCATAGTAACAAAATGATACGCTACAACGTAGTAAACGGCACAAGTCTTGTTTTTTTTGTTTGGACAACGTTCTCGTCTTTTTTTAAATAAAAAAGTATGTGCAAGCAAATAAAAAAATTTGTTTACAAGAGTTAAAAAACAACTAATGAAGAATTCCTTAAAACCAACTCTCCGGACAACCCGATATTACATTCTTCTTATGAACACATGTGAAGTACCATTTTGTTACGTCAATTTAGTCATATTTTAACAGCTGTTCAAAGCAAAGCTGTTTTGTGCTTTTGTCAAATGGTACATGCGGTTAAGAAATGCATACCGACATGACAAATGTGTAAAGAATGCTCCTTCTCTCGTAGGCAACATAAAAAAATGGGTTGTTAATAAAGCGCACAGTGAATGTGGATCTATGTGTTACTTTATATCAATATTTTAATACTTTATACTTAATATATTAATACTTAATATATCAATACTTTATATCAAGTTTTGAAATTGTAACCAACTGATTATGTCTGAAAAATGTTTGTGCTAGATGGGTGTTGTATTTGAGCTCAACTATGGCTTCCGACTTCAAATTTCCCCACGATCATTGGATCATTTTACTAGGCTAAGTTCGCGGAGCGACACCTATAGAGCAGTAAAAGAACTATATAATCTACATTTTGAAGTTTCATCCTTCATATGAACATACGTGAAGTTTCAAGTCGATTTGTCAATTCATTCGTTCAAAAACAACAGCTTAAAGTAAACGTATCAGTGTTATTTTTTAAAATGGAAAATATTGAAAATCCTGCAGTGATTAAATTCTTTGTAAAAAAAAGATTTAAAGGCAACGGAAATTCACAGTCAAATGGTAAATGTATTAGGGGAGTCTGCTCGTTCAAAAACAATGGTTTGTAAGTGGGCCTGCGAGTTTCAACATGGTCGTACAAACCTGGATAATGATCGTCGTTCTGGACGTCCAATAAGTGCTGAACTACTGAACAAATAATTAATTCTATACATGATATGGTTATGACTGTCAGACAATTGACTTTGAGTCAAATTGCTAAGGCCATGGTCCTTTCAACTAAACGGGTGTTTAATATTTTGAAAAAGGAATGGGGACTGAGAGTGCTATGTGCAAGATGGATGCTGCATTTGTTGTTAAGTTCGAATCAAAAACCACTTTGAGTAAAATTTTCTAACCAACATTTCGATCTTTTTCGAGAGAATAAAATAGATTTAAGCGTGGCAAGCGTTTTTCATCAAATAATGAACTTACAGTAGCCGTAGATGAGTATTTTTAAGAACTTTCAGAAAATCACTTCAGACATGGAATAAATTAATTAAATTGACAATTAAATTGAAAAAAGTATTGAGCCTAAGGGATGATATGCGGAAAAATAGTCATTTCCGCGTCGCGAACTTTTCAATTAGCCTAATAAATACGCACTACGGTCCGTGAGATAGTAAATAAGTTAAATATTGTGAGATAGTAATATTGAAAATCGGTCGTTTTTGACCACCTTAAAAAATATGGGTAGGTCTGCCGAGATGATGTGTCAGTCCCTTAGGAACTTAGTGAGAGGTGATGAAAACTTGATTGTGTACAACAAAGTACAATAAACAAAATCACGGAGCTTGCCAGGGTCAGCAGTTTTAAGAACGGGAAAAGACAGCCTTCATCCAAAGAAAATTATGTTTTTGCTTGGTGAGATTGAAAGGGACCCTTACCCGTTGATCTTCTTTTACACAACCAAACCATCAACCTCTACTGTTCACAATTAGATCGGCTAAAGGCAGCAGATGAAGAAAATCGACCAGAATTGGCAAACAAAACAGACGTCGTATTTCATCATGAGAATACACGACCATATTTTTCACCCAGGACCCAGCTAAAATTGCTGCAATTCAACTGGAATGCTTTAACCCATCCATCTTACTCCCCGGACTCTTAATTTATTCCGCTCCCTCAAAAATTGTTTATATGGGAAATCTTTTAAAAATGACGAAGAGGTGAAAAACAACGTGTTGACGTTTTTTGGGAATAAAGGTAAAATAATTTTTGGTTAAAATACATTTATAGGTTGACAAATAGTTGTAAATAGTAATGGAAATTACATAACAGACAAAATAATAATTTATATAAATTATTTGCGTTTCTCTTTTCCTTATAAAAGTCCCCACAAAGTCTCCGGAAAACCCAATATAATTACTATCTATGAATAAGGCTAGAAACTTTTTGATCAGCCGATACCTTTGTTATATACTATTAACTATCTTTTCATTAAATGGGATTGCTGAACAATTTTCTTTTAAATATGAGCTAAACATTTTCTCTCGTTAAAAAATACCACTCAAATATCTGCATTTTTTGTTCTTTACAAGAGTCACTCTTTTCGTAAAATATTACAAATGACTGTGGTTATATTCAACTAGTGATACTGTTACATCCAACTGTTAAATAGGTAGGGTATAGTCCTAGCATAGTTATTCTAATACATTTCTACGGAGCAGGGCCATCTTGAAACTTACATTTCACCTAAATCTAAACGATTCCGGTTGAAAAATTTGGTTTCGAGATATCACGGCTCTTTGACTCTATCCGCGTTGTTCCTGATCAGATCAGAAAGAATATCAGAGAGCGATTTTCTGCATATGTACATATTAGTCCGATAATATATCGTGGTCTCTCTCTCTCTCTCTCGCTCTCTCTTTTAATATCATTAAAACAGTTTTTATTCATATAGTACATAGTCCAGTTCACTAAATTAGAGGCGCTATTCTGTACTGTACAACACCACTTAGAGAAATGGCAACAACTGAGATTGGCGTAATATACTCAAATATATACTAGTTTATAAACAAATATTCTTTCGGCTAACGATTTAACTATGATTGCAATGGAAATTCATTTCATTTAAAATTGTCCATTATATTCATCACTGTGTAAAATTTTTATCAACCAGCAGGATTGTAAATAAAGGGTTCTAATTATTTTTCATTCCAAAAGTTAAAATATAAAATTACCGTTAACAAACTCAACTTCATTTACTAATATATTTGCTTATTCTCTTTAAATAATATATATAATATATAATATATATATAATATATAGTATAATCTAAAAATCATGTTGATTTTTCTTTCGCGTTATATTAAAAATACTTTCCTCTAAGGTAATTAAATGTTTAGTGATTCACTAAACATGAAATCACTATGGGATATATATTTTGATCAAAAATGTTCTTCGTGTAAAGAACTATTTTTTTTTAAATTAACACGTACAAAATAAGCGAATCGATCTCAAAAAGAACCACAATTATTAATAACGTTGATTGATTGATTTGATTTGCAAAAGTAAATTTGAAACTGTCTAAGATAATTATTAAGAAACTTGGACATATTATAATACGTTTGCTTATTCATCACAGAGAGCAGGATTCGTAGAACAAACAAAATATGCAACACGAAACCAAGGGAGTACGTTTTATTCTAGCAAATATGTTTATACTTTATTCATTCAAAATGTTTTCCTTTGATATGATATGAAATATCGAATTCATTTTGCAATTAAAATAATTTTCTTCAAAAAGATACCCCAACCTGACGAATATATGTGGATATTATTTCTAAAATATAACTGTTCCCTAGATAATTAAGATATACATTTATTGGAGAACCAATCAAAAATATAATCCAGTATTCCACATGTAGTACCATGAGCGGAATAGCACCAAAAACACTAAAACCATGCACAAAACACACAACTGCACAATTTTGATCAAATAACGTCGTTTTTCTTCTAACTTATACTAGAATAGGCATAGCGGTCAAAGAAGGCTTTCGCGACAGTACTCGATACTCACGACGGTTCCACGGCTCGACTGGTCGGCCTCACCGCGTCCCGGTGGTACCGCGAGGCGGCGGAGGGGCAGCGGAGAGAGTGATGCTGCTGCCGCTGCTGCTGCGGTGCAAAGGCCGCGATCGGTTTGGGTGGTACCTGCATCTTATGGCACTCTGAGCAGGTTTATCTCTTGGCGCGTCTCTGGTTTTATGTAACGAATCGGTTTTCGTTATATAATTTGATCATCGTGTCCGAAATCGATGACTTTATAATTACTTCCAGTCATTTTAAGGGTAAGGTAGCTTGAGAATATTGTTTTTAGAGAACTGTAACGTAGTAAAATCTAACAAAATATTCCACTTTTACTATACCTTTGGGTATTTGAAATCGCGCAACTGTTATTACTTTCTGCTGTAAGCTTCATATGCAAGACGATATGAAATGTGATGAAGAACCAATAGTAAAGCAACATGTGAAAATAACATATCTAGAGAACGTGTCGACTATAGAGAATAACTCTTTGATCTTTCATATTAATAGTATTTCAATGTAATAGTAAATATTTAATAACGGACTTTTCCAAAAGTTCGTAGGACTTCTGTAAATATTTATTTGGTGTATTATGTAATAACAAATAATATTTACAGCTTAATATTTACCAATGTAGTGGTGGTATGTTCATAATGATTTTTTGCCAATATTAGCTTCTCTATTGTCAAAGTGTATGGATTCCTTCCAATCTCACCAAATATAAAGCATAAGATTATTCGGCTAAAGGTCGTCTTTCGTTCTGCTGAAAACTGCTGAGCGTGGTAACCCCCATGATTTGTTTGTTGTATGTTGTTATACACAACTCACTTTCCATCACCAATTACCATCCGCTTTAGAAATGGAGCTTCAGAATTTTTTTTCAGAAAAGGATTGCACGAAGAGATTCAGTGCAGCAGATTTTGTTCTCTATGTTCTGAAAATCCTGTTATCTCACGGACTGTAGAACATGAATGTTCATATAGAAAGGTCTTTATATCTACCTGTCAAAATCTATCGGTCTATCATGTCAAAATCTTCGCCCCTGGACCGACCAAACCGATTTTGCACCGTAGTCTCTTCTCTCCAATAGAATCCGTAATTGGAATAAAACTTGTTTTTTGTTTGGACAGTGTTTCTATCCTTTTTGAAATAAAAAAAACATAATACGGCGAAAATGTAAGTTCTCGGTCGATATTTCCATTCAATTTGAATCAACTTGATTAACTGAAGGTAAATCAAAGCGAATCTGAACGTAAATGCAATAACGTTGTACATACCACAGGGATTAATAATATGTAAAGAAAAATTACTAATACAATATAGATTTTTGTTTACAAGCATTAAAAAAGCAACTAATGCAAACTCCCTACGAACTTTTTGAACAACCCAATACATCATTGAATATCATGTCTATCATATTATTTTTTGTTGAGTGATTATTGTGACACACAAACCTGCATATTAAACCATAACGAATTAATATAATGATCAATTTTATATAATTTATTTCTCAAAGCACTAAACATTTTAAAATCTAATATTTTCTACTTGAGATTAACATCAAGGCTTTATTATTTACAGCAAAAATATATTTTCTTATTATAAATAATGAAGTAGTGGTAAAACCTGATAGTTGTATTGATAAATAATGAAATGAATATTTATGTAAACGTGATAAATCAAGTATTAAAGGAACATTTAATTAAAACAGGGAAATTAAGCCATTCTTTAAATCAATCATAAAGGGGATTCAGGAAAGACAAACGATCATAAGATCGCATGTTTGCAATAAAAGCGATTATAAAGGGTCTTTCAAATTAAGCGTTTTATTTTTTAATTCTTGAATAAAACATCGAATTTGCGTTGATTTAAAAAACACTTTTTATTGATAATTGAAGCATAGTGTATGACATTTAAACATGAAAGACAATATCTGCCAAAATACCACGTGGAGGAGCTCTTGCAGCTCCATAGAAGTCTTCTTGTCAAAATTTTGGATGACATTTTGGCATAACCGTGATTCGATCTCACCAATGACTCAACTAATTATATCCGTTTATTATCATCTCACGATATAGGATATAATTCACAGTTGACCAGTAGCATTCTGAAATAAATACGGCCTAATTACATCTTCTGACCATAATGTACATCAAACGGTAACTCGTTTAGGATTAAAGGTTTCTTACAAGTTAATCGTGGATTTTTCTCACCCCAAATGCGGCAGTTTTGTTTATTAACATTGCCTCGAAATTCAAAAAATGCTTTATCCGAAAAGATGATTGATTCATCTGAAAAGAAAAGAATGAACAACAGATGATTTTTGAGAAAAATCATCTGTTGTTTGATCCAGTGTTGATCCAGTGGCTTTAGTTCCTGTGGTATTTGAACCTAATGTGCCATTAGAGCTAAATCCTTCGTAGAAAACGGCATATTGTGGATTCACTGAGTCCAAATGGTTGTGAACGTCGACTAATGGAAATTTCTGAGTCTTCAATACTGAATCATGTACCAAATCAATATGCTCTTGTAAACGACTACTACGACTAAATATTGCTCTTGTCCTATCTTCCACTAAATCAGTTTCTTGAAATTTTTGACCAATTCGATTGATACTGCTTTCAGATTGTGCAAACCGTAAATATCATAAAATTTTCTTAAAATATTTGTCACTGAACGCCCATTTTCATAAAATAATTCAACAATTTTAACGCGTTGTTATATTTTGAATTGTGTACAACTCAATTTTTATAAATGTCACTTCTGAAATGTGTAGATTTATGCAGATTCACAACACCATGTGTGTTTTTTTCAAAAATCAAAAAGAAAAAAACATAATTTGAAAGACCTGTTAAATAGAACAAGTAAAGGAGCATAAGTAAACCTTGTATTATTAAATATGGAGAAAGCTTTTGATATAAACAGGAAGTGAATAATAAATTTGGAGCAATTAAAGGGTTATACAAAAATATATCAAACATAGTAATAAGGCAGAATAGAATGAAAAACATTCGTCACTAGACATGAACTTAGACAGGGAGATGGTAAGTCCCCTACTATTTATAATATTTATGGATTAAATAATATATAATGAATATATAATATTTTAAATATATTAAAATTTAATATATATATAAAAATAATATTATTAACATATTGTGATCACAAATTTCCCAATTTTTCAGTGTTATTTTTTATTACGTGATCCTAACTAACCATGCTATTAATCGCAGTCACAAATCAAACAATGAACGTTGTTAATTTAGTAAAAAAAGCATATAATTGGTACTTTTCTTTCCACAAATAATATTATTGCATATTTTTTTGCAAAAGGACCACATTAAAAAAAAATCATGCCACGATAAAAAATACTTTTGTGTGCTCAAAAATCGATTTCACCAGTGTAAGTGAGATGAGATATGATATATAGTGAGAATGAGATATATAGTGACGCTTAGTGATTTTTAAACAGAAAAGAAATAACAACGCAACAAAAAATAAATGTTTTTAAAGCCGTATATAGACCAATCCTAAGGATGGAAAACATGTGTCCCCTCTAAATAAAAACAACAAAGTTACAATGGAAATAAAACACGAAGAAGGATAAAGAAAAAAAATAGAAAAGGTCTAAACATACAAGAAATATATAGAACAACTAACTAGGATTATGGGGACAAAGCTTAGAATGGGGGACGAATTACCAGCTAAACAAATATGGGCGAAATAAAAACAACATGCAAAAAGATACGATAACACCTAAACTTGATTCAACTCTGTGGGAAGAATCCTGCAAAGAGAAGGAAAACATTGGCAGAGGCGACACATATAACGAAGTTAAAATATAAGTAATTAGTAATAATAGTTAATAAATTAATAATATAAGTTAATATTCTTTTCTAAAATAGGAACATACCATATTCTATTAGCTAATAAATTTTAATAGTTATCTTACGAACATTCTAACATAACGTTTTACTATATAAGTAGTGAAAATTGTATTTGTTGAAATAGCTAATATGCTGGGAAAAAAACACTAATTTCATTGCAGAAACAATTTAAAGATCCTTTGCCCCCATGATGTTCGACTTAGTGACGACAGTAACGTACACAATAAGCAGGTCAACATACCTCAACCGTAAAACAAAAACTGTATAATGATAACGAAAAATGTGAACGATAGGGTAATTGGGTTAGAAATTATAATAAAATGCGGTTCAATAATTCCATTTTACTGTTACCAGGGCTGGGTGAAAAATCTCCGGACTATTATCACGAATACTTCCTGAGTTTTCCAATTGATATATGGGCGGTGGCATTTTCGAAAACAGTATGTCTTAAGCTTCTTTTGATATATTCACATCTGTTCAACTTTTCCGTTTTGTATTGCGTTGAATTATTGCATTATTGCATACGTTGCATTGCTGCATTATTGTATTAGCGAATGCATCCTAGCGCAGAGTAAGATGCATGCACTCTTCTTCTCCACATGTTTGCGTCAGTATGATTCAACATGTTTGGCGAGTTCA